>DWLI01001936.1:0-14190 GCA_018249915.1 Cecropterus dorantes dorantes | reverse complement strand
GCTGTTATTAGGCAGAAATAGGTGTGGCGGTGGTGCTTCCGGAGTCGAACTACAAAGAGTTCTACCACCTTCAAAATTTGCGTTTATCTTTAGCGGGCATCGATTTACGTGTGGTGATTGTGGCAATTTTTTTACTCTCCTACCCCTGGTAAAGTCTTGTCTGTACCCCCTCCTTTACAAATCCACGTGAGAAAGTTCAAAAGTGGCAGAGTAGCATGTTTTATTTATTTGAATCCAATTTTCTCGCAATTTTGCACAACGGTTTCAGATTCACGATGTTTGCAGAAGAAGTGAGATTCAACCCGACTCTGCTTAATTAAATTGTCATTATCATTCGTACTTTATCGTCATTAAATGTCTCATGCAATTAATTGATGTACCCTTATCTGATTTTTAATTAATTCCAGATATGTATTGCCAGCGTTAATCGTTCAACTTTTAATCTCATACTCGTTTATTTATTTATGAGAAAACATAAATTATAATCGTAAATTAGTAAACAATATCATTTTTAATGGTTGGAGTATTAATCTATATAATTATATAAATATTTTTTGTTATAATGTGAAGCGAAAACTGATGGTCCCTTTTTATTCTAATTAGCATAAATTTACGAGTTCTGTGCGCACAGAAAAGTGTTAGATTTAGAACAGTTAAAGTTAATATAAGAAACGGCTTTCGGGATTGTGTATTACAAATAAAATAAAGTAAACCTTAATTGTTTACATGACTGGCACTGGTAATAAGTCAATAAACGCGTTATGGCTCTTTAACCTTTTAAACCTCATATTTTTATATATTATAAATGTATTTCAAATAACTTGAAATTCTCAGGCGAAAATGCTTTGTAGATTTCGAATTACGTTTGTTATCAACGGTAACAAATAATGTATTGAAATTGAGATTTATTCATGGTACGCTTCGGTCAATAACAAGTTTAGTTTTTAATTAGGTTTGGTTAAGGTTTAGTTTCGACTACGTCGGGTTGTTGCCCGCCGTTTAAATTAATATTCGTATATATTTTTTATTTAAAACGACCAATCAATGAATTACGCTATCATCATTACATCATGATACAAGCAATGTAAATATAAATAAAAAAAAACACAATATAAAAGCAAAATATATAGTTATATACCCCTTAAACATTTGTTCCGTTACAAATATATTACCTATACTAACTAAGATATCGTATAACCATGGCTACATTCCAGTGCTATATAGTGTTAGTTGCAAGCTCAGCGGTATATGCCCATTGGATGATGACCAAGGCACCATTGTAAGACATTCAATTATGAGCAATAATAAACAAAATAAATTTACAAATCTCGAATCCTGAATCTCGAAATTAAGTTAAAGCATTACTAAATAAAGGTTTTATACGCTCGCCCAAATTAAAATATTTTGTTTACAGTTACATCTTATCTATAATCTATAATTATATCATAAAGCAGTAGAGTTTGTTTGGTTGAACGAGCTAATCTCAGCAAGTACTGGTTCGAATTTAAAATTTATTTTTGTATTGAATATTCCATTTATTGAGGAAGGCTATACGCTATTTAACATCACGCTATATTTGTTTGTTTTTCTTTCTTATTTAGTAGCGGGTGAAGCCTAGTTACCTATATTGTTTACAAAGAAACAAAAGATATTGTTAACTGTAAACTATGATACATTGATAAATGCAAGTGCACTAGGTCGAATCAATCTCGGCAAGGTGAACACGCATTAGAAACTTAAGCGCAGGCAGGCTTTCCTTCTAGGACGTAGAGTTTTGAGAGACTCTATTCTCATTCGCTGAGATAGCGGTAAAACTGAATTTGAGTGTTTTTTTATCTGTGTCCTTTGGAATATTTTTTCGATATCAATAACCAAAACATTATATACGATGTTATCAAATATGACTACATAGTTAGTAATAAAATGATTAAATAATTTCTACACTCAAAATCTCCGTTTAGTTTATTTTGTTTCTAATGCCAGGGACACATAAGAGAGTAGAACATAATGAAATGCTATGTCGTAGGAGTAGACACATAAAAATGTAGAACAAGATAAAATGTTATGTCGTAGGACCAGTATCTAAATATAACATTAAGTCAAATTTAATTCATATTTTTTACCGCTTTGGGGATGTATTTTCAAAAAAGCCTATTTTAGAGCTTAGAATTGGATTATTTTACCTTATTTGTCAATAGTTTCAACATTTGATCAAGTATATATGTAATTGTATCCTTATATTGTATCCTTGTATCCTTATTGTACTGGTTATCAAGTCAACACTGTGTACGATCAGTATGATACATATGATAAGTTTTTTAATAAATCTGCAAATACTAAGTAGTTATTTATTAAAGCATTTAATAATTTTTATAAGCAAAATCATAACATCGTACGTTTTAACCTGGTTTTAACAGAATGTGAATATGTCATAGAAATCGCACTTGCTACACCATAGTTTCTCTTCGCACATTGTAAATACCTATGAACACTATATAACTAAGTTTGGAAACATGGAAGTGTGAAAGTAATGCACCGCTCATCATTCTTCAGCACGTTTTTTTCTATTATGTTGACTTTCGAATTGTACCTACTTTTTATTTGATCAGTATAACAATATAGCTGTACTTTGTCGCGGCTTTCTGTTTGCAAGACAAATTCAAGAAACTATGTTTACACCTTGATTATCACTAAGGATTGTGATAATACCGACCTACAAACCTACCGGGTAAAATTTTAAAATAGGACTAGTAGCTTAGGATTAAGTAGATTTCTTTAGTCTGTTGGAATTAAAAAATTTCTTCCTAATCTTACCTGTCAAACTTACTTTTAAACAAATTTAATCAAACCTTTATTTAAGGGAATCGCCAACATTTCGTCAATACATCTATATAAATTCAATTTGAAAATAGCTTCCAAATTGATTTTATTATATTATGTAAGTGAAAGGAAAGCAGGACAGAACTGTTACTTTATACTAGCTGTGATCCGCGGTTTTACCCGCTATTACATAAGAAATAAACCAACAAATAAATATAGCGTGATGTTATATTGCCAGCCTTTCTCGATAAATTTGTTGCAAGGAGTTTCACTGAAATAAAAGATTTTTTCAATTCGAACCAGTAGTTTTCCTGAGATTAGCGCGTTCAACTAAATAAGCTCTACGGCTGTATAATATTAGTATGGATATTCTTTTCATAATAGATGGTAAGTTTTTTTTTTGCTAAAAATAGTTCCTTCTTCTAATTTAAAGCGTTTACTTTATACCACTCAGTGAAACTAAAGATAAAACGCTCTGAAAATATATACAAAGGATATTTTTCTTGTCACGCGAGTTAATGTCCGACCCCATGAATTATCTCGCAGTAGTCTCTCCGAGACCCGTTTGCAATATATTATTCGGACACATAGTTTAAAATGATTAATTTATCTTATTAACCGCGGAAATGGCAGGACAACGATTCCCAAGTCAGTTAGTCTTAAAATATTTTTATTAGATTAGTCTAGCAAGGAGTTTCACTGAAATCAACATTTCACAAATAATTATTATTGCTATTTTTTTGTCATCAGTATTCGCGAGCTTGCGAGAGACGTCACATTCGTCTAGGTAGCTTGGTCGACTTGTATGTTAATTTGTTTTTTTTTCTTATTTATTTGCGGGTGTAATCGCTTATCGCACCTAGTGTAATAAAAAAGCTATCGTTCTACCGCACATCGCAAGAACTATTTCATGCTATAAATTGGTATGGAGATGTTACCTCTCTGATGAAACACTATAGGCACAATACATACGAGTAGATGCTATAGTTAAACCTATTTTTGTTGTTGTAGTTAAACATTGTTTAATTTGGTAACTCTCACTGTTACCAAGGTGGAGCTGTCCGTCCATCCGTCATTTAGTACAAGTACTCAGCGATGTCGAATAGAAAGTGCCGTTTCTTTTACAATCTCTGTTATGAAGATAAGCGATTTGAGGTTACCGAGAGCGCTCTTCGTGTATTACACCTATTATAGTTTATGTTTATTTAAGTAGGCATATGTAGGTACATGTATCGCTTTAATTACACTCCTCATACATAATTCGATAAATATTTTAATAAATATATATATATCTAAAGCTAAGTAATGCCGCCAGTGTTTTGGGAACCATGCATCGCCATTCTAGATATTTTTTTTTTATTTGTAATAATATTTTTTTGTATATACATATAGTTACAGGAATAATTTTAAGTTATTTTTTATCTGTTTTCAAATGTAATTTACTAATAAAGATTTTCCAACGTTTGATAAAAAAAAGGATTAAGTATGTATGCATCTATATACATATATATATATTACGTATAAGACTATATAACTGAGTACCTATAGGTTTCGGTCATGGTGAAACTATATCAATATTTTAATATCATACTAACTGTTGCCGACCTTAAGTAAGACTAATCTTCTTTGGTTTGGTTGATTACAGATGTGTATGGTCAACAGGTGCACTGTATGCCCCTTAGCTAATTCTGTGTTATCATGTCATACTAATATTATATAGGCTAATCTTTGTGAGGACGTTATGTATCTTTAATACTCTTTCGCGTAAAAACTACTGATCCGATTTATCTGAAATTTGGCATACTTATCATTTATGATGTAGAATAACACGTAGGATTTTCTTTATCCTAGTAGTATCCGGAGCGGTCGCAGTCGCGGATAAAGTGTAGTATAATAAAATATATATGCGTGCCCAGACACACTTGTGTTTCTTGAAGTGTGTTGCTTGAAGAACATCATTTTATCATCATTGTTTTTGCAATAACTGTTATTAAAAAGGAACTGTTAGTTAGGTATGGAACGATTTCTACTTTATGACCATTTCTACATTATGGAATGACAAAGATCAGACCATTAGTCACGTTTTTATACAGTTGCAATTAATACGCATTTAATATCGATTGTTGAGTGTTTACGAGAAAATATTCCACAGTCCGTTATTAAAATGAAAGTTTTCATGATGGATGTCATACAATTACATTACTGTAAATTGTCTTTTGATTATGTTTCCATATTTTCATTTAATTTTCTATTTTTTATTTCTTTTTTGTAACTATGATATTGACTTTCTCTCTCTCTTTCTTCAGTCGGTTCCTCAGAACAGAGGATCGTGACTTCTTTGCTACTCATTTTTTGAAGTGAAAACTTCTTTAGGCGTTGGGCATTTTCGAGATGGAAAAACAAACCATTGAACTCGCCACATTATTACTGTAACCACTGTATGACATACATTGTGTCTGTACGATACACTTGTCTGTTGGCATTTTTCACTACTATTGGCACTCTCGAAGTGCCATTTTTTGATAATTAATATTGTTCCATTCCATTTGTTGTGGTCAGTGGATTGGTGTATTGTTTCGCTAACTGGTGTCTTTGGACGGTGTTATATTTGGTCTAACCATCTCTTTGAGTTACGTCCTTAAAGTCTCTTGCCTTGACTTCTTTTTTAGGCTGTTATTGTTCCTTTGGGCTATATCGTATTGAGTATGTACGTGTACAGTGCAGGCAAATGTTGCATAGTCGTTAAGAATGTGTTACTAAAAAGTTATTGAAGCTGCAAAATAAAGTTACGTTTACTATTTACCCATAAATATATCACCAAGACGTATAAATAAATATAGATAATATAGATATGTAGTTACATCTTTAATAAATTTTAAATTTACTGGCATATATAAGTACCTATAAATGCCTAACAGTGTTACGGAACCCTGAGACATTTAGTGCAAACACAGAGCTTTGTGCGCTCGAGTTACGAGGTCTTTTATTTGATGACTTCAAATTTATATTTCACATTTATGACTTCAAGGAATAATTGGAATGGTGAAAATATTTTTTTTATTTAATGTGTTAAGAATATTATATTTTTGTTTACAGTAAGGGAGAGCGCTTGATGAAAGATGTCTACCACCTCTTCATTCCTCTGTTCTAAGTCACACAAAACGAAGAGCGTCGACGATGATGACATGCCGGCCTTCATCACACATGGGAAAAGGAGAGACTATGAGTAAGTTGATAAGATAGCTTACTGTTATATTTTTTTAATTTACCTTGAAATTTGGGCAAAACAATCGCACCGTAAATTATGTACTGTCTTTGTAGGTTTATTTTTTGTATTTATTTTTGTGTGCCTATAAAACTTAAATGTTTGATCATGTACTTTGTTTTGGTGTACATTACTTCTATGAACGTACTTTAAAATTTATAGAAAGCTGCAAAAACATACGAATATTTTGCTTTGTTTCACGTACTTTTTTATTTATATCTTTGTTAGTTTTTGTACACGGTAATATTACAGTAATTCAAAATATACACAATACAAAGGGCTGGTTATTTTAAAATATTTTTTTCAGTAGTCCTAAAGTCAGAATGGGTATTTAAGAAGCAAATCTATTTTAATTTATTGGTTGATTTGAAACAATGTTTAACCTGAGATTGGATAAATATTTACGGATAAAATATATTTTCGTTTCAGATGGCAAATAGTATGGAGAAATGTTTTAGCTTTTGTGTACCTTCACGTCGCAAGTTTTTACGCATTTTATTTAATTTTCACGGGCAAAGTCAAGTTAGCTACAGTTATATTTGGTAAGACATTTTTTATTCATAACATTGAAGTCTCCAGCATCTATCACTTTGCACAGAGGACTTTTGTGTTTTAGTAGTTAGATTATGGTGAAACATGTGGCTGTAATCAATGAAGGATTATTGCTAAATGAGCACCATTTAATCGAACTTGAGCAGGTTGGGAAAGTTTGCACTTAACGATCCTCATTTTGAGAGGAGATTGATGGCAAGTCCACATATTAGTCTTTTGAGGTCTACGTCGCTGCTACCGATATTTTATTCCTTTTTAAGAAGAAAGAAGTAAGAGAGAGAAACTTTTCTAGATCAATAAAAGGCGCGGTGTCAAGTAGAGACAGACAAAAAAATTAAAGGTGATAGAGCTCTATGTAGTTTGACTCCGAAAGCACCACCGCCATGTCTATTTTTCTCTCGTAACAGCATTCTTATGTACCGCTGTGTTCTGGTGTGAAGGGTGTAGTAAGGGAAATATACTTATCTACTTACTTTACTTAATATACTTATCTGAGGTGTTCCAACTAAATTAGTTGCTACCCCTGAGTACCAACGCATCTCTGACTAACCTTAGACTAATAATGGTCTCACCTGTAGTTGATTATACATGTCCATGACAGTGTGACTAACTGATGCATGCTATACTGCATGTTAGTCTGCATGCTCGTTTGCTACTTCCACACAATAAAAAAGACAATTAGAAGATTTACGATAAACACAACTTGTCAACCAGAGAATTGATTTGAATATAATTTTGTGTGTTTCCAGCATATCTTTTCTCCGCGTTATCTGCTATGGGTGTGACGGCTGGAGCGCATAGGCTCTGGGCGCATCGATCCTATAAAGCTCGTTGGCCTCTCAGACTCTTCTTAGCCCTGATGCAGACCATGGCTTTCCAAAACCACATATACGAGTGGGTGCGGGATCACAGGTAACTAATGAATGTAAAATTAAATAATTAATGTACAGTTCTAAACTGAGACAATAGTACGCCTTGATTTGCGCCACATAATGAGCAGTTACATGACAGGTTTTTCATGTAACAGCTCTGGCTTTGTTTCAGGCTTTTCCAATGGGAATGTCCAAAAGGTACTGGATACCAAATTAACTCAAAGTAAATGAAATTAAAGAAGAATAAAATTTTGGCATGAATTGTAAATATCAATAATTTCTTAAATTGCTGAAATTATCTACTGGCAGGCAGTATTTGGAAGCAGTGTACAATAATTGTAGGCAAGATAAAAGGTCGGTCGTCAAGTATAAACAAAATTAGACTTAAATTTATGCGGGAACGAAGAATAATATTCTCTTGTCTATTTGATGTAAAGCTCTAGCTAGAGCAGTGTTTCTGCCATAACATGTATTTTTGTAACATAGCGTGTATTTTTCGACTGTTGTATTTTAAAAAAATAATCATTGTATTACATAAAAAAAAAAAAACTCCAAATTAATTCTGTAATCCCTAGATGGTTTGTTTTATTAGAATTACAGAATTAATTTTAAGATTTTTTTGCGTGGCCGTGGGAGGCATGGTTTCCAAAACACTAGCGGTATAATTTTTCTGTATGATACTTATCTTTGGTCAAAGTACCCAGATAGATAGATAGATAGATAGATTTTTAGTCTTCGGTTGTAACATTGTATTGCTATTTCAAAGATATACAATATTTACAGGGTTCATCATAAGTTTACGGAGACAGACGCTGATCCGCACAACGCGAAGCGCGGCTTCTTCTTCTCGCACATGGGCTGGTTGATGGTGAGAAAACATAAGGATGTCTTCGAGAAAGGCGCTTCCGTCGATATGTCCGACTTGGAGAAAGACCCCATTGTCATGTTCCAAAAGAAGTAAGTTCTTATGTTTCATTAATTGATTGTGACCACGTTTAATTAAAAGTGGTCCCGATTCATGGTTTGATTCCAGAGGCACTACCACAAAACATTTCTGTCTAATTACAGCACTGTTAGGCGTTGTGAGAACTTATAACTTCGTTAGTGCGATATTATTTTATCTTTGTTAAACTCAACTTGCCAGGATTAAACACATTTAAATTTATTATCTTAGTCAAGCACTACGCCATCCATCTATCTAAAGTGTAGAATAGTTTAGTATTCTTTGGATAGTATAGTATAGTATAGTATAGTATAGTATAGTATAGTATAGTATAGTATGGTATAGTATAGTTGGATAGTACAGAATAGTATAGTTTAGTATACTTTGGATAGATTTTCAATAAAATAGATTGGAACATGATGGATTTATGAATAGATCCCTATTGGTCAGGGAAATGACGTTACATGATTTATTTGGCTGTCAAAAATGCAAAATTACATTTCGTGGACTGAAAAATATTTAGCATGTAATCAATTTTTATAAGGTTGAACAAGTAGGAATATTTATTTTTAGCGTAAACCATTTCTTACACTAAGCAGAAAGAATAACTCACTTTCATATGAGGCGACCATCATATTGCTAGGGAAAAGCAACATTGATAGACTTCAAATACAACCTCTGTTCTATTTGAAGTTGTGAAGCGACCCCGTGAAGGACGGCGACATGTGTGATCGCAGGCCATCCTAACAGTCAGAAGATTCAGTGAGCGCTAATCCTCACCAGGAAGGAGTCAGTTAGTGGCATTGCGCTTGGAGGACTCAGGTTGCGTTCCGTTGGAGATCCCGGAGTCCTCCACATAGCGCTGAGGACGGCCACCGTGAGAGTTTTAGTGCGGTAAAAATTCCACATAACCCGGCGTCGCACTCACGGCGTCGAGTGCCTTTTGAATTTATTTTATTTTAGTTATTGTTTGCCCCCGGGACTTTAGTTACTCATCTACGCTATTGCGTATAAGTACAAGTTTGCTACTTCAATCTTTATAAAAATCTGATTACACCTGGTTGCGTTTGAATAGAATTTCTACTTATTTGATCATTGTAAATCGCGCGCAGCATCTTCTGACATTAATAAATCAAAATGAACTTTAGATCGATTCATACTCGTTAATAGGAATTCAATTTCTCTTATGAGATATTAACAAAAGGTTAAAGGAAAGTAATGTTAATATTATGTACGAGTAGGTAAGTAAGCATGCGTAATATTATAAGTTTAAAAGTTATGCCACAATTAAAGTGAAAGTTATTAGTTGTATATTATTGAAGAACCGGTTTTTTATTTTATAAGTAAGGAAGATAAAGTCATCATAAAACGAGAACGACTAACAGGTTTGTTTTTTTCACCAGCGTAATGTTTTACGTTGTAATATGAATCATTCGGCTGTTAGTTTTATAACTTTTTGTCTAACTCTGCATTTTCGGGTTAAGTACAATTTTGCAAGCAATGATGTCAATATTTGCATATGAATTACTTTAGTTATGCAGCTTGAGCTAACATGCTTTTAACTTTCATACTGTTGAATACCTAAATGTTTTAGAAAATTTGAAACATCAATGTTTATTTAAATTTTCTTCTTGCTAAGTTACTTTGCTTTAAGCTTAGTTTTGTGTAACTTTTAAACTTAGGTCTAATTGCTCGGGATAACCTCAACAGAAAATGATGAAAGAAGGTGCACCGATCGTCAGAAGGCGGCAAATTCCGACAACCTCTGTTCCCCAGTCCCGTATGTATCCCGTGCCTCCACGGGATACATTTTCGGGTAATCCAATTCCAGTCCTTAGGTCTGAAAAGACGGCCTGTAAGAAGATCTCCTCGCTTTCAGGATGTGGCTGGTGTTAACGTATCCTCTCAATTTTTGACTATTATAATATTTTTTGTAAACGCAATACATAATATTTAATTGATAATTTACATAATATTATGTACCTAGGTCTTATTAGTTAATGTATTTTTAAAGTGAAATTTTTATAAACCGTCTTCAACATATTTTTTTCCTTTTCAGAACATACCTCGTAGTGATGCCGCTGCTCTGCTTCATCCTGCCCGCCTACACGCCAGTGTTCTTCTGGGACGAGAACCCCTGGTCCTCGTGGTATGTGGGGGCGATCCTGAGATATACGCTGTCCTTACACTTCACCTGGCTCGTGAACTCTGCTGCTCACATCTGGGGAAATAGACCATACGATAAGTGAGTTTTTGATGAACCAGCGGCTTCTGGTGGCAGGGAACCATTCATAAATTATGTCACACTAATTTTATGATTTTTTGATCTCATCCCCGTTCTGGTCACATTTATGAGACCTCACCCCTCACTAGTGTGATGTCACATATATTGCAGACTTAGTCAAGGATTTTTTTAATTAGATCAGCAGTTACGAAATTTTATTCATGTACATTTAAATTATTATGCATTAAAATAAAATAGAAAAAAGTATATTATTGTAGTATTAATGGAGTAGGTACACGTTTCGTATTTTAATGCTGAAAAAGATATTTTGAAATGTGACGTCACAAAATTTAGCTCCTCTTCTTACCCTTTGTCACATAATGTCACACTTCATCGACCCTCCTTTGCCCCTAAACATGTGACGTAATTTATGGATGACTTAGTCATGCAAGACCTGTTATCGGGCGCTGTAATTGTGAAACGTTACACAAACTTATGTTCTTCTTTACATGGAAATAGTTTAACTGGAAAGATAATCTGAATTTCGCTTTGACTATTTTATGATCCGTTTACAATATCGCAAGCTAAAATAATTTAATGATGTAGTCGCAAAGATTTTTGTGGTAATACCGTATCAGATCGCGGTTCTATTACGTAATATTACCCTCATGAAGAGAATCTATTCTCATATAAGTACTTAGTAATAAAATACATGATGACACACACGCTTTCTACACTACTCCGCACTAGGATTTTCTCCTGTGTCGCGGGTGCCATGGACACACAAAGACGAATACATAAACATCCAGACCCAGAACAAAAATCTAAAGTCATCATTCAGATATCTGTCTGGCCGGGAATCGAACCCAGAACCCACTGCGCGTCAGACCGGTATGGTGACCGCTTCGCCACGCGGGTATTCTTTGAATCCAATTATATATATAAAGTTGGATTCAAAGAATCATATAGAAACAGAAGCTGCAGTGGTAAAGATACTCGTAACCAATCTGCGCTACCGATCGTTAGCACGCAATCTCTTACACTTTCAATCACGACCTACCTTACAACCTATCCTGTACGCATGGCGAAACATAACGAGGAACTAACTGTGACCTACTAACGCGAGGCTGAAGAAATAACTGATAAAAATATTTTTTCATATCACGTACAAAAGGCTTTTCCGTATCATTGATGCGATATGCATTTCAAAATGTAAGAATACATATGATATTTCTAATACTGAATCAACTTCAATTGACATAAATTTAATTGAACCTTTATTAACGTCTTCTCTTTAGGAATCCAAACATTCCTTCGAGTAATAATCTCAATCATTTATTTATTAGAATCTTATTTTCATTATTTTCATTAAAAGCCGACCATTAACAATTCGCAGACAATCTAATCATATTCTTTTAAGATTTTTATTATATTTTTATATATGTATTATATGTATTTTTATACATTATTTTATATTTATTCTCAGTATTTTGATATGGCTAACATTCTTGATTTCGGGAAGAAAAGTAATTATCCAAGCTTTCATAAAGAGATTACCACATTATTTAAGACTCTCTCATTTTTTTCACGATCTAAATAGAGCTTACATTCAGTAACATCTCGTACAGTTCTGATTTTTCACTGACAGTTATTGAGATTTTAAAGAGGCAGGTGAGATTTTAAAGTTTTCATTCAAATATGTACCGATCGATTTTATCATTCGAAAATCAACAAAAAACTAACTTACTAAAAGCGGGATTCTTACCGACAAACACAATGTTGTCAACAATTAACCTTTGTACCACCTAAAAAACTCAGATTGCAGAGCTTTGTCAATCGCACGCTTTAATCACGCTGCGGGAAACAGTACGAGAAATCAAACCAGCCGGTGACCCAGTAACACGGGATCGTCAACTGTCGACAACTCCATTGTATGCAAAGCTAGCTTAATTGTTATCTCCGAACAGGAACCGAACGCCTACTAATACGGTTAAAGCATTTGCAAAGAAAACCGCTCAAGCAAAAGCTTAGTGACATTCTTGAAAGGATTGAAACTTATAAGTGATAAGATTTGCATGATTTAATCTGTCAGTTAGTGGGATTATGATAGAAAGAGGTTTAGAGAAGCCTACGAAACTGGAAGTATCAATCAATTAAACGTGATATGTAGGCAAATCCGCGATCATAAATAAATAATTGTTTGGTTAATTGATTACAAAACTACTACTAATTATTTTTCCTCGATCATGTATAGAACACTTATGTTTTATTGCCTTAATAGAATTGATTTTTACGATTATTACCCACTTAGAGTATATATTAAACAATTAAAAATTAAATTCGTATATGTTAGTGGCGAAAGAACTGTAGAATGTAGTAAATATTTCTACATCTACCTATTCCTATTTGCAAAAATACCTAGGGGTCTCGGAAACTTCAATATTTTTCGTATTTGGCGACGACTGAAACTTGAATATCTAGTGGCGATATTGCCGGTCTACAAACGAATACGCCTGAACGTCAATATCGGAAAAGGAAGCGATAACATTTTTAGATCTTAGTCATATTGGCGGCTAGATGTGGTTAAACTTTATTAAGCAGTTTTATGAGTATCCGTTTTAAGTCCTTCTTCCTTTCAGGTTTGCAGATATAACCTTGCAACATTATATTGCTCATTCTTGTTTAACGTAAAGAAAAGTTACGTAAAACAAAATAAATATTACCAAAACACGGCTACTCGTATATAAACATCTTCTTAAAAAAGATTCAAAAGGAGAAATTTGTCCAATATACCCATTCTGACTTTATTCTATCAAGTGTTTGTCTGACTGGGACACTTTTTAATTGTTCAAAAAAGAGAAGATTTTTTTTTAATGCTAAGCGAAAAGTCACTAAACCTAAAGGGGTAGTAAGAACCAATCAGCGCCTGCGTTGCGTTAGAACTCCGTAAAAGTACGTTTGTAGACCCCATAATTATGTTAATATAAAGTGCTACTAGACATGAACGTGGTGGTACTACATTAATCGAACCTTGTGAGTATACAGCTTACTGTATCAATACTGTTACATGCCACCACATTCCTTTCTACGATTAAAAAGGAAATATGCTTTGTTATTACCACTGTCATATTTGAAATTGTTTTCTAACATTCAATATTTTTCCTATTCATCCCTTACACTTAATTATGCTACAAAGTTTAGTATCTCATAAAATTATTATCTACACTTTGCCGTTCCTTTTAATTTCAGCTGATTCCTACTTCTTTAAGTCTTAGACCAATTTCGGCGAGCAAATTGCGCTCCTTCTTCTCAAATATTTACCGTCAACTCATTATCGTCCCACTGCTGGGTACAGGTCTTCTCTCAGATTGAAAGAGTTTCTGGCCGTAGTCCACCGCGCTGGCCAAGTGCGAATTGGTAGACTTCAAATATTTATTAGTCTACCAATTCGCACTTGGCCAGCACGGTGGACTATGGCCTGAAACTCTCTCATTCTGAGAGAAGACCCGTGCCC
>DWLI01001935.1:0-14190 GCA_018249915.1 Cecropterus dorantes dorantes | reverse complement strand
GATACGGACAAACGGCCTTACAGGATGACCGCTATCTTACAAAGACATTCTCAAGTTTGGGAACCATTTACCCTGACCCAAAGACAAAATATACATTTTAATCTATTCATAGTATATTAAGGTATGTTTTCTGTGAAGTGTATGACAACAAAATATTGAAGTCTTCTTTTTCGATAAACTTTGGATGATTTTATTTGATGTCAATTTTCATACATTACATTAGTCTTACAAGTTAAGTAACTTTTCCTTTGCTGTTTCTAAAACAACTTAACATATTATAATTTCCTCGTAATATAACTCGCAATCGACATATGTGTTTACGATACATAACAGATTATAGCAATCAAGCGTTATATAGAACATGAATGGTAAGTATATGTCTTTGTTAGAAGTTCATGTCACAAATGGCAGAGGTCTCTTTGAAGCGAAGTTGCGGCGAGGACTTTAGAGATGTTCCAAATATTTCTATACAATTCTCTTTGACATATCTAAAATAATACTCACATAATATGTATTACTTAAGGTTTTATAATTATATTTTGGTATATTATTAGATACATACATAATTTAGATACGTACCTAAAATTGTTTTTTTTTTCCTTAAGTTAGCAAAATTGTTAACATAATATCGTATATCACTATACTTTAAGACGAGACATTGTTATACATTTAAGTGCTAAACAAAAAAGAAATACCTAATTGTGATTATAATGTCTTTATAATAAAGCAATCAGTTCTAGTATATAGTATACTATATCATAGTCAAGTTTACTACAGGAGACTAACTAAAAGTAACATTATTATTTATCATAATTGAAAAGGATCATATTTATCGTCATTCGTCACAGCACATCCCTAGTTATGCTGAATAGAATTAGGTTAACGACAAAATAATGCAGTATAGAACGTAAGTGAATTACAGCTTTGCATGTGACTTCTTAAACTTTCATGTATGCAAGTATTGAAATGTAAATGTATGTAAAATATATCTTTTCAGTTTCGACGCGGAAGCGAGAAGCGATTCATGAAATTTTTACAAAATGTAATAATGAAAATGTTCTACGTATATGCATGGAAATCGTGTAGTTCGATGAAAATTTAAGCGGTAAAAGCATATGTACATACTCAACTGATTCTGAAATATCTCCTGAAATATCTCTGATTTAAATACTGATTTAATTCGTATAGATGACCGTAGGTCGGTCAGTTTACAGAAAGCTTACTATTTATACATTTTTATGACCATTTTTATACCTAATGTCTTGCTTACCACACCCTTTAGACATAACGCAACACAACTACGCATAATATACGCCTTAATCTTCTTAAATGGAACTACTCATTAGCAAATCCGTAACGTTGTATCTGAAATCCAAAGTGCATATACGGATAGACGGACGATGGTCGGAATAGTTTGTTCTATACACCATGTAGATAGAAATGATAACTATCCCAGGCATCAACATAACTATCACAAATATTCACGATATCTATATTGATCAGATATCTCTCTCGGTAATCGTAACCGCGAAATTACATCGATGTGCCATAGTGACTATAACTTAACCTCCAAACATTTTATTTTTATAACATTTCATTTCATTTTCCTTGATATTTCTTTGGCATGCGATTTTTCAATTTTAAATTAGTTCTTGGTTAATTAATATATACATAATCAAACCAGTTACAATCAAATGAACTGAAATTTTGCTTATACGTTTCTTTTCGATGAAAATGCACCGCCATCTTGGGGTGTCCGCCATGACGCCCCAAGATGGCGATCAAATATTATTTAGGTACCTCCATAATGTACGTATCAAATGATTGGTTTCCTAATAAAAATGTTAAAAAAATATTATTCGTACACGCTTTTATTTTTTTAATAACAATTTATTTGTCCCATCACTCAACCGTCGTTGGCAGTGCAAATTCATTTAGAAGCATTCATACTTCATAGTGTCCATCACCTTGTCTGGGATTTAATTTAAGGTGCACTGTGCATGGCAAATATTATTCTGAGATGACGAAGATTAATTAACTTCTTCCATTTTACAAATTCAAGGAATACCCGTTCTTGTCTCTCTTTTTTCCACCTTACTGTACTGTAATTTATTTAATTGATGCAATGTAGATTACTTAAGGAATACATTTTGAAGGAATCAGTAACCGCTTTACGACCTGTTCTCTGAAATACTCATACTCTAGTTTTTTACAAATGAAAAAAAACACGTTATTTGAGTTATAAAATTTACTCATAGACAACGTATAATATATTTGCATCTTGCTAATATATTATAAATGCAAAAGATTTCTCTAAAGTTTGACACACAGATAGCTTATATCTGGATTAACACATGAACGTAGTAAATATGACTGCAACGGGCGCAATCGTGAAAATTATCTAGTTATTCATAAAATCTATTTTAAAGTACTCATATTAAACTCTCACTACGATCAAAAGACTATTTAAAATATGTATAATACATATACATAGATAACGTATATATTATACATAATTATTTTAAATGTTTAATAATTGTTAAGAATTAAAAAATATATGCACGAATCTATATTTTTTTTAATTCTAAATGATTTTTGATCAATTTTTTGAAAAATAAAAACCAATTTTATTCCTTGAATAATACCATTGTCCAAATTATCAAAGTTGAATCGAATATCCATTAACTGTTATCTACAATATATATTATCAAAACTTAGGTAAAACTCTTAGTATGTCTCTTAGCTGTAACACTAAGAGTACTCTTAGTATTACAAGTAATGCTATTAAATACGCTTATCTCAGTTACAAGTTATAATGTAGGACATTATAATATCTCCCTGCGGGCCGAAGCAATAGAAAAACTTATTTTCGAACACGAAACACGGCGACATTATTAAATAAGTTCGCCGTGCCTGTTCGAATGTGCGGGAGAACCTCAATATTTCCATGCACCATGAATAATACATAAGGCACCCGAGATCACTAATGACACCTATTACTTTTATTCTGCGATCCGGAGCTGACAATTGCTCGCGAATTTCGTGATTTCACCCCCGGAAAGCTTTATTTGTGTTTCTTTTGTAAATGTTATTGTTCCTCTTCGATAGGAAGCGTTCCAATGTTGCATATTTCCATAACTAACTGTTGCTTGCGACTGCAGTCGTGTTTATACGAAGTTATTAGGAGAAAATGATGGTGACCCATGCGATACATTTATTTTTTGCTAGCATTTGCGCGTGACTTCGTACGCGCAGTCTATATAACCAAACGTAACGTGTAACCCCCATATAGGCGAAATATTAGAAAATTCTTCCTTAGATTGAGTTTATGTCAGAGTACGGGCAGCAACGTCTTCCTGTGTAATATACTATATACCTACTATAAACACCAACAATCATGTCAGGTAAGGTGACTATTGTCAAAAACCTCCCTCAAGGTAAACTACTGTTGAGCAATGATTTCATTGCTCTATTATCCATTTAAAGGCTTATGAATAGATAGACTGGTATCCACCACTTAAACTATGTATACAAACTTAGTACGAAAAAAACAGGTACAAAACAGATTAAATATAATTCTTCTTTAAGTCTAAATGTACCTAACTCTTAGAAATCTTGAAGGAAATGTTTTGAACTTTTAGGTCGTTTCCAACGTCGATAGGTAACGAGAACCAACCCGAGGACCGTCCTGTTACAAATTTAGCGAAAATTTATTTCCTCTCAAGCTCGATCCAAATCAAACTTTTTACTTTAGGTACATCAGAAAATAAATTGGCTGGGACTTCACAACTACCGCTTTTTCTTAAAATTCTTTGAGGTTGTCAATACAGTCGCTTTGGGTCACTGGATTGAACAGATTGCCAGTATTTTTTGAATAGAAAACCTTAACTTTGAAATGCTGCCTTTATCAACCATTTTAGGGTACCTCTAATGGAATAACAAAATTCTATATACATCATTTAATATGTCAATGTATTGAATAGATAATGATGCGGTGTTACGGTTCTTTTCATTGCCTTTAATATATTATATGCTGTACTTAATATATAATATAGATGTTATGACGTGTTACGTCTATTAAAAGGAAGAAATAGAAAAAATATTACATTTTTGGCTGAACTACAGACCAAGGCATTGTCCGTCCGTATCAAAGTTCCAAATAAAATATGTATTCGCCAAATAACGCAAAATGGTATATTCATGTTCATTCGGCTATTATAAAGGGATTATGAAAAATTTTCCCATTAAAGCCTATTTCGGCTCATTTATTTTCCGATAATATCTGTACAAGCGCAAGGGATATCAGTTTCCATTGTAATTCCGCGGGTAATTGTGTCCCGAATGACACGGACTGGACAAAATCGGGCATGCAAACAAAATTTCGCAGGCTATTTCGGAACGAATAAGGGATAAACACACCAAAACTTCAAGTATAGAGTACAAAATTGCGTGGCAAAGTTTTTCTAATTAGAATGCGCTTTTAGTAGGTGACGTAAAACTGTTTTTTGAAGAAGATTAATTAAGGAAGACTAAGCTCTTTTCTGTCTATTAGAGAGTAAAAGACATTAGCGAAATAAACAGTATATTTTTTAAATAGCGTGTTAAGAATTTATAGGAATTTACCGTTCAGTTATTATCTACCCGTGCATCACAATATTGCTTAAAGACTTATCGTGATTAATAACAATAACAATAACAATAACAATATTGAAGTTATGGAAAACAGTTAATAAAAATAATTACAATGTATCCTTATGTGTCCTAAATCTTACGAACTAATTACGTGCATGTTTACGCTTTTATTACTTCATAAAGTTGCCAATATATATATTTTAATATGATGAGTAAATAATTCGTCTTACCTGTTTCTTTTGGGAAGTCAGTTGAAATAGTCTCTATAAAAAGCTGTTGTGACTTTTATTTATCTAATAGGACACAAGGTATTTAAAAGAATCGACGACTAATTGACTTTCGACTCTTTTTATCGATAGACCGATCGATTTGATAATTTTTTATGTGCCTTTAACATATAACAGATACTCGCGTACGCGGTTTTGGGTCGAAATAAGAAATAAAACCCTGTTTCGTGAAAATTCGTTACAAATTAAAACTGCGTTTAATCTGAGAGCAGAAATATTCACTTTTAGAATGTTAACTGCAAGCTCTTGTAAATTAATTGCAAGAATAGAGTAAAATGGACGCTCGAGTCAGTTTTATTCTCTAGAGGATTAGTTGAGAATGACCTCGCGAATGGAGCTCCACTCAAGGCATATCTGGCTTCTTTAATTAATTTTCCTTCATTCCTCTACGTGATGTATTAGGGACAGCATTTTTCATGTTTTAAAATTACTCAAGCGCTTTCTTAAGTATCATTTTTTTTTTGTATGGGACTGTTTAAATGACTGAAGTATTTAGTTTACTTATTTAATTTAAACGATTATTAAGTAATACCTTCCATAATATTTAATAATAATTATAATTTTACATAATAATTACGGCATGATAATTAGTACTATATATATCTAACCTTTAGCGCATAATATAGTCACTAAATACAACTACATCAAGTTCAATAGTACAACTACAGTTTATTAATAATTTCGTTTAATTTCGCTTCATGTACAACGTTTATGCGAGTGATTTTCAAGCCAGCTACATATTTCATTTTATAGGTGTTTCACTGAAAGTTATTAATGACTAACTATTAGTTCGACAGATTAAGTTCGTTAGCTGCATGTAGGTAAACTGAAGATTAATTTTAAACTGGGACTGTATATATTGTGTTATGAGAGGTTGATGTGATGAGTAAAATCATTATTTAGAAGTGTATAAAATGGTGACGATTAAGGCGTAAGAATAAGTCATCAATGTCATCGTGACATTAGACAGTATAATTATGATGACCCGCGTTACAGAGCGGTCACGATACCGATCTGGCCGGGGATGGAACCCTGGACAGATATCTATGATGAAATGAGAATTTTATTCTAAGTCCGCGTCTTTGTATGTATCCTCGTCTTTGTATGTGTTCATGGCAATCGCGAAACCGTAAAAACCGTAGTATGAAAGCTAGAATTAGAAAATCGTGATAAATTGTAAAAAATGTAATTATTACCTATTATTTTAAAATTTCTAAATGCTAATTGCACGGTAAATCTAATAACCCATAGTTGCCAGTGGATAAATCCGTTAGCAGGAAAACTGTAAAATATTAATAAAATATATTTCTCTGAATGATATTATTAAACGCAGCGAGTTTCGTGTGCAATTTGCAGCTAGAAATATAAATAATTGGTAAATTTATATTTGTGTTGTGACTCTAGAAATTTTGTATTTATATTTTTTGCATCCAGTTAATAGGACGCTTTAATAGGAAGCGTAGAAACAATTTTAATACCCTTTTTTATACCCTTTTTAATCTTGGTTAACTTGTATTGTACTACGAGCAGAAGTATATGTTATGAGGTAACAATGAGGTAACAAAATACTTACGTTTCTAGTGCTGGTTACATGTAATTCCACATATATGTAAGTAGTCACAGCATGCAATATTTTACAGTTGTAAGATAAGCTTACATCAATACTTACATTGATATTTAGTAATATTATGTAACCGACAGAATATATAATAAACTTGTTGCTATTGATATAAAAACTTACTTTTAAAGTAATTAAACCTATTCAAAGTATGAACGAGGTAGAGACCCGTCTACGAGCAGCTAGGCGATGAATAAAACATGTTAATGTGAGAGCTTGCCCTTAGGCTAAGGCTTCTCGAAACTAGCTCGAATAACAAGCGAGAAGATAATTGAATATTACAGTAAAAATATGGCTTGATTTAAGACCGAACCAGCGGTAAAACTTTAATATAAAACCAAAGTGAATACTAAAAGAAAATGTGAGTTTAGACTAATATTATCGCGGAATAGATGAATTGTAATATGATTCAATTTCACGTCTCAAACTCGGTCGAAATATGGGTGATAAAGAAATGAAAAACCGCATGTCGCAAGTAGCCGTCACATAAAAAATAAAGGAAATTATTCAATAATGCTTTTGAAAATATATGTAAATCTAAAATATAATTAATATTTATAAAATATAATTCAATCGCAAATTGGGCTGAAAAAGTTGGCCTTGTCTCACCTACTCGTATACTGTAATATTATAAAGCAGTAGCGTTTGTTTGGTTGAACGGGCTAATCTAAGAGACTACTAGTTCGAATTTAAAAAATATTTTTGTATTGAATATTCCGTTGAGGAAGGCTTTAGGCTATATAACATCACCCCATGTTTGTTTATTTTTTTTTCTTATTTAGTAGCCGGTGAAACTTTCCGTTCTTAATATATTATCGAAAATCTCAGTATACAATAGCAACTTTAAAATACCACAGTCAAGTTCTTCAGAAATTACCTTTTAAGTGACTATATAAAGATATCCTCAGGTAATAAAGTGTTCGGCCTTAGCATCAAAAGAAAGTAGCAATGGGGCAAAGTAAAATACGATACGTGATGACCCATTTACGATGGGGACGGAATCACGTACATGTTCTTAACAAGGGCGATGTGGACCGCACAGCAACGAGGGTGTGTATCAAAATTGAAGATCTTTCAACTAGAAGAGCTATTTGTCCTTTCAAAAAAGGATTTAAAAATGGTAGAACTCTTCAGCGGTCCAGTCTATGACCTTTATATACGAGTATAATTTCTAAGTACTATGACACTACTATTAATTCATAAGTAGTTCTATATACCACGCTGTTTACCACCACTGGGTTAGGGTTCACTTACATAAGGTTGACAGTGCTATGAACTGAAGGTTGTTGTAAAGGAAATACACGTATTCGTACATGTGTTGCTATCAGTTACGAGACTGATCCCTCAGGTATAGCAAGGCATGTGTAATGTACAGAGTTCATTTTGAGTTCTGCCATATAACGCAAGTTGGACTCTAGTCTTATCTGGGGTTGATTTTAATGTCCAAGGGTGGCAGTGGCCTCTTACCAGCATGTAGACTGCATTTTATCAGTCTGTACTAACAAACGAGCTAATAGGTCAACTGATGGTAAGTAGTCATGCCACCTATGAACATTTGTAATTCAACCCCAGATAAGATTAGTCTTATCGGAGATTAGGCATACATGCGTTTATACCCCTGAGGACTAAGTCGGAACGCCACGAATAAATATATCTCCCTTACCACACTTTTCAAACCAGAACACAGTAGGGCAACTGCTGTTATTAGGCAGAAACAGTTGTGGCGGTGAACCTCCGGAGTCAAACAACAAAGAGTTTTATCATCTGCTTGCTCACCACTTCTATAACATGTGAAAGTTATTCTCCAAGGAACGAAAATGTAATATCGACATTTTAAACATTATCGTTATTTCATCCCTCATTTGGTTCATCCTATTTTATCGTCATGGGCTAAGGGAGTAAATCACAATTTGGGCGCTTCGGCGCTCATTGAGTATATAAATTTATTTGCGTGGAACATTGGGAAACCCCTATATATCGGGCGAATATCTATAAAAGTTAAAAAACTATCTCGTAACGTTTTAATTGAACTTCTTCTTTCTAACAACAAAATTTTAAATATCTCATGTTTGTGATTAGTTAAGACAAAAATTGAGCAGTGATAGCCTAATGGTTGAAAATCGACGGTCCGAGGATCGAATTCCACGCACCAGTGATTTTTTTAAATTATGTGCGTATTAGAAATTAATTATCACTGCTTTGCGGTTAAGGAAAACATCGTGAGGAAACCTGCACACCTGAGAGTAATCTAAAAAAAAAAGAGTTCTCAAAGGTGTGTAAAGTACCAATTAGCACTTGGCCAGCGTGGTGGACTATGGCCTGAAACTCTCTCATTCTGAGAGAAGACCCGAGCCCAGCAGTGGGACATTAATGGTTTAACTACGAAGACAAAAAAAATATACACATATATATTTCGTTAAAACTTTGTTTTATTAAGAGTAGAACTAAAAGTGGATTGCGAAATACACAAAGAAAATGTTCTAAAAATTTCTTCGCGACAAAGATTGATATGCCGGTACCTTTAAATTTTAATGAATATTTATATCCCGGTGTAGCGTAGCGGAGGGAACTTTATCAATTAATTATCCGTAGCGCATACAATATGTATATGCAAAGACGAAGGCACACACTTATCTACATGTTCCGTAATTACCGTACGCGTAACATTATTGGTAGTTATCGTAATTAATGCAAATATTTCGATAGCAGACATGAGTCAATGACACTGTAAAGTCGTTTTTATTCAACGATTAATTAGGTACTTTGAAGGGTGCGTTTATATGGAACAGCCAGTTCGACAGTTTATCATTAATTAAATTACGAATCGTCCAGTAAATGTACAAAGTGATTTTGTAACTGCACATTTCGTTGGGTGATTTTGTAACTGTTCATGGTAAATAAATAATAATGTTTATAAATTTATTTATAAGGGCAAAGGAACACATTACTTATATTACTATA
Source organism: Cecropterus dorantes dorantes (assembly GCA_018249915.1). Lineage (NCBI taxonomy): Eukaryota > Metazoa > Arthropoda > Insecta > Lepidoptera > Hesperiidae > Cecropterus > Cecropterus dorantes. The sequence continues at coordinate 4,692 of DWLI01001935.1, read as the reverse complement.
AAAAAAAAAAACAAATAAAATTAAAACTATATGTGTATGTTTGTATATTTCTATACGTAAATAGGTATGAAGACGATTACATTAATATTTTTTGTATAAGAATAACTAACACATAAATAAGGAAATTTATATATGAAATACATGAAAGTTATTTTCAGCCTGTTAAAAAGACAATATGAAAATTCTATTTTTTTGTAAATGAGTGTATATATTAATCGATACAAAATAAGTTACGCCTCAGAACTTAAAATCGATAACTGTGTTGTATACTAAAGTCTCTTTAGAACAAAAAAAATCGATTTGAGTTCACAAATCCTCTAATCATAAAATCTAACACACTAAAAGAATGAAATAATAACTTAAAAATTTTATTCGCCACGTTTTTTAATTCGAAATAAAGAGAGCGATAACTGTATAAACCCGTCGCTACTACAAATGTGAAACAATTGAGAAAAGGAACAGGAGAGAATAGCGATAGTCTTGTAACTTGAGATGAAACATTGATATTGACTACACGAGAGAGCTCGACATTTCAGAATTTTGTTGCGCATGTAAAATATACTCGTAACTACTACCATAAAAACGAATAACCATTTTATCAAAAGGCCATTGAGCAAAAATTAAAACTGTAGGTTGTTTCAAAATTCGTATATTCATTGTCTTTTATACCTAGTTGTTAATTATTTCGTTAATAGTCTTTTTTCATCTGAATTATTGCTCAAACAGAAAAGGGTAAAAATAACAAAAATAACAGTGAAGGTACTCTACATGCATGCGTATTTAGTAGTTGGTTGTACATGCATGCATTTAACGTAACATTCTCAACAATACATGAAGTTCAATCCGCAGTTAGTGTAAATGGAATATGAAAATTGTAATAGCACTTTTTCCACTGAGTTTAAAAATATTTAATATAATTTCAATTAATAATAACTTTTGACAGAGTATGTAGATTTTAACAAAACAAAAACCCAATTTTACCTGAACATAACGGCTGTAAATATATAATTAAATCCTTTAATTTTATTATACTTTGGTTTGATGCACAGATCTCAAACACAGACTAACAGACATACATGCATTGTACTTAGGCCTCCAATCCTTTTTTTTAATATACGTTGACTAGACTAGAATAGACTTTCATCATATGTTTGTGCATATTACCAATAAGCTAAATCCTTCAAATTATAATAAAATACTCGTTTGTATATTGTTAGGTGTGACATTATTGCCCCCATGGCTACAGCCTTGACCGACTCCGTGAATTTATTGTTACAGCGTGTTTGAACACGTAATGATCACTCGGGGTAAAGTGAAATGAAGGTGTACTTACATATATATATGACTAGCTGTGCCCCGCGGTTTCACCCGCTTCAACAGTGTGATTTTATATAAATTACAGCCTTACTCAACAAATGACTTCGAGAAAAAACAGTTTTCAATTCGAACCAGTAGTTTCTGAGATTAGAGCGTTCAACCAGACTCTTCTGCTATATAATATTATAGTTTATAGTGTAATAGTATATGTAGTATATAGTATAATAGTATAGAAATATAGATTGTAACTTTCTAATTGTTTTTAAGATTGGAATAAACGGGAATGCAGTCCAACTGATAGTGATTAGTCACTGTCGCACAACGTCTGTTACAATCTCTAGTAGTGTTGCCACTATTGGGAACTAAAATGGTCGCCTCATACTATAAGTTAGTCGCCTCCACACCCCTTCGAATCTAAAACTTTCCCGTTCGTATGTTAGTCAACCAGCTATCAAAGTAAAATATTAAAAAACATATTTCATACAAAATGTTGATTTAATATATGTAATGTAATGAATATTGTTTAGAATATTGTTAGCGCAATAAATCCGTCTTGATAATATTTATAATAATACAATTTAAGTGATATTTATTATAGCTATAACTATGTTTAAATTGTTGAATGTAAAACTGTATAAACATTTTTTTAAATGTCATTGATTTATTTAAGTGGATGAATTATCGTAGGATCAGAATAAACCAAATTATGTAAGAGAATTTATATAGGATAAGTAACTTTTGGTTTTATAAATTCCGAGAACAAAATAATAATTGCGTTATACTAAAACTCTGTCAACCCTTCAAATCCCTGGATTCCCTTGAGGATATTGATTGTATCATTGTGACAAATCTAAAGGGAGTTCACGAGACACCCTCGAAATATTAACCACGATGTAGTTTGCTTTTTCATTCATATACTACGTAGAGTGTTTGTAATTTCAACGAAAATAACGTATAATTTGAAAAATATTGTAACTATTTGATCAGGCAAATTTGAGAACCGGTAATTTTGAACGAACGTCACACAAAGATGGATACAAAATTATGCCGTATTTCATATAAAACAGCTGTGTGTCGTATTGGTCTGTACTCGTTTAATATCACAGCAATGAGTACAAGACAGAATTCTAGAGGATTTTACATTGCACTCTTGTTATTAAAAGTTACGTTAGCCACAATATACTGATTTCCCTAGAGCTCCTTTATTAGAGCGACCAATAACATTTATTCTGCAATAAAGAGTCTCTAGATAGAGCGACACAAAGAAATCTGAAGTATAAGATACTATCCTAGAGCTATCTTATGCGACACTTTTATGTCCCGTTACTGGGCAAGAACTCCTCAAAAGTAGTGTACGCTAGATTACTCCACCACCAACGCAAAAACTAATTAAAAAACATAAATTCTTCATTAAGAATGTTAAATTAAACAGAGAACGTCTACAATTAATAGATAAATTAGACATGTATGCCTCTAAACTAAAAAATAAAACATTAAAATATAAGAATGACACTTTAAACTTTCAATGCGAAATCAATCATTTAGAAGAAAAATTAAAAACAATAACTTTAAAGTACGAAAAATCTGATAACCAATTAAAGGAGTACATTTTGGCAATGAACAAATTAATAGCATGTTCTTCTGCGGAAACGGATATGGATAACACTAATGTCTCGTTATCTACACCTTGCTCATTGCAGAAGTGTGACTCTGATACATTGGATAAACATTTCCAATCTACCGCTAATAGTTCCCAATTATTAAATAATTTGTTACCAAGGTCACACTCAGGTACCAAAAGTAATGTTGTGATATTTAGTGACGAAATGGGTAAGGACATGGGTCATCTTTTGTCGAATTACTGCAAGGGCCACGCAGTTATTAATTACTGTATGCCTGGTTCCTCTTTCCATAATATCATGGACAAAATTTTGACACATAAGTTCAGCACCCATACTACATTAATTATTTTAATAGGCGATAGAGGAAATGTAAACAAAAACAGACTAATACAGTATTATAATTGTTTATATAATATTAAAGTGGATAAAATCATTATGTTTACATTTCCATATAGCCAAAGCTTGTCACAGGTGGAAAACAATTGTAGATATAATATAAACATGACATTACATACACTGACATGTCAAAATGTTATGTATAATAATAAATTTCATATGATTGACTTTAACAATTATGTTAAATATTTTTATTTGACAAAAGATAAATATTATCTTAGCAGATATCTAAAAAGACAAATAGCTATTTCGCTATCATATTTTATTGATATATCAGCCAAGAACTTGGCTACTAAGGTTGCTTCTATTGAGCAATGTAATAATATTGACATAAATTCAGCCAATATTTTGGCAAATATTGACAATTTGAATGATTTAAATTAAATGATGTGACAATAGAGACAACCTCTTGCAGTAATTATTTAAAATCATCATCGGTCTGCCTGGTGCATCAAAATATTCAAGGAATAATGGGCAAGGAATTAGAAATAGAACTTTTTTTGGAAAATAGTAACATAGATGTTTTATGTATTACCGAACACTGGTTGAAAGCCGGTGAAATCATGTTTAACTTTTGTAAGCACCAGGTTGCCAGCTCGTTCAGTAGAACAAATGTAATTCGCGGTGGCTCCCTCATAATTGTAAACAAAAACATAAAATTTAAAGAACGTAAAGATATTGTAAACATGTCTATTGAGCGAGTAATTGAAGCTTCATGTATAGAATTTGAACAGTTCCTGGTTGTTAGCGTATATAGACCCCCCATCGCGCCTTATGAGGACTTTGAAAAGTTAATGGAAGAGATTTTATTTAAAGCCACCAGTTCAAATAAGGGAATTGTTGTCTGTGGAGACTTTAACATTAATATACTGGAAAATACGGCTCAAACAAGAAAACTTATTTCGCTTTTTAAATCCTATAACTTGCACAAAAGTTTTCATGAACCTACTAGGATAGCTGCTACTAGCTCAACATGTATAGATAATATGTTTACAAACTTGATACCATTAAATAAATCGATCATAAATAACTTGGACTCAGACCATTGTGGGCAATTAGCAGTATTCCCTAGGAAAATCAATAAGGTTCAAAGAAGGGAGATTAAGTTTGTTCCTATAAATAATGACCGCCTTAAAGTATTTAAAAGCAATTTGGCTCAAAAAATACCTCTGTTGCCTAAACACGATGACCCTGATATATTATATAATTCTATGTTTAATTTGATTAGTAGTGAATTTGGAAAAGTTTTTAAGTCAAAAACTGTAAATGATGGTCGAACCAAATTTAGTGAATGGGCAACGAGAGGTATTCATATAAGTAGAAGGAAATTGTATGATTTATATTATGAAAAATCCTA
>DWLI01001934.1:0-14192 GCA_018249915.1 Cecropterus dorantes dorantes | reverse complement strand
TTAATTTGATTATTAACGATGCTTTTCCTAATGACACAATCTTTTAAAGAAAAATAAATATGATAACGTTTCTCAACGCATTTAAGTATATTATTAGTCTTTTCTATATTATAATTGACGTATTCCTTTCTATTTAACTCATTGTTTCTTTTACCCTTCATTTTATTTTCTCTTTTCCGTCCTTTAAACTTCTTCTACATTTTTTCACCGCCTGCGATATTTTCTGCACTTCCTAAAAATGGCCTGACCGCTGATGACATTCAATATTAAGTCCGTGTTTTTATACAATCTTTTTATGTTTAATTAAAAATAAAAACATAAAAATAACGTTTAATAAGCCATCGATTAAGTAATGGATATTAAGCACCAGTAGCAAAATAGCTAAACTTTTACACCATAACGTAATGAAGCGCTGAGCTATTGACGAGGGTAATTGCTTTGTTATCTGACCAGCTTTATCAGCATGTTTCAGTGGAAACTTGGCGTAACGCCAACGTGCTCGGACACACAATTATTATGAATTATGTCACCTGGAAGTGTCAATGTAAACTAATTTGGGTTTGTTATTTTTGAAGTGAAACTTCTTATCGACGTATGAGAGATTTTTTTTCCGTCACATTTTCTGTTACGCGTCACGTTTATCTTTTATGATTCATAGTTATTTTCAATAAGATTGTGAGGGCAAAATAGCACATAGTCCACCAATCAGGTGGACTATGTGCTATTTTAAAGGTAAGTGGATATGTGGTACCTCTGTAATTTGTAAATAACTCCATATAGAACAAAAGTTCTATCTCATACCGGTGATAAATGTTTTACAGACGATCCCCTGCATTTTTAAAAAGATTATACAAGAGTGCGTAGATTTAAAGTGTACAAAAGTAAAATGAGCATGCAATCCACCTGATAATAAGTGGCACCTCCCCGGTTGTACCAAACTCGTACCTTGTAAATAGTCTTCACCCAAGTCAGCTATTACATTATACCGTTTATAACAATACTGTACACTGTGACAGTGGTAAATACCGCCTCGTCAACCCTTGTCCTCACTACTGGGGTCTTCACTTACAATGAAGATTCAGGTCATAATTCATCACGCTAGCCAATTGCAATTCAGCAAGTCCACAACTTCACTTGAGAACTAATTTAGACTTTTAATTTTTAGGCATATTTAGGTCTTATGTTTTGCTTATAAAACATTTAATAAAGTTAATTTCGCATAACATTGCAAAATCTAAGCATATCTAATTTGAACATTCACGTGAATGATCGAAATTCAAACTACTAGTACATCATGGCAGTACATTTCATATGCTTCTATTTTTACCAGACTGTGTCAGAAGGAGGGTAATGTTTTTCGAGCGTATATACGAAAAAGGTGTGTTCGTATGTCCATTTATTTGGCATGCGCTACAGCTCAAACGGCTTGACGAATTGTGACGTATGACATAGTTTTAGAATTATGTCATTTGTAGAGTGACATAGGCTATATAATTAAAAAAATTGCGCCTGCAAATAGGGGAAAAGTGTGGGGAGGGACGACTTTTATTTATTACCATGATCACTACATTATAGATATTAAATGAATGCTAGAAAAAGCGTAAAACATGTTCTTGACTATTTTGACGAAAAGTCATATAAATCGTTCAAATAAATTAATCATTATAAAAAAAAAAAACATTTTAAGCAGTGGGTTCTTTGTTTTAGTATTTCAACATGTATTTGTTATATTTTAGATATACGCAAATAAATACAAACTTAACAAAGGGGAAACAAATTTCGAGTGCTATCGTGTGAGTTGATAAGCGCTGACCCAGTGAAGGTGCTTGCTCTGTTATCGCGTTATCTGTTATCAGCATGTCTCAATCAAGCCTCGGCTAGACGCCCCTGCATTCCTACAAAACATTTTAACTATTGCTAGCCAAAGTACTCGTGCTTCGCGACTACACATACAAATTGTCGCCAACTTTAAATAGTACAAAGTATCGAAGTATCAGTAATTAGAGTTTATAACTTGACCAGGTAAAGAAGCTACATCCATGCAAAATGCAAAGCGGGCTAGTGGTTCTTGCATTATTAAGTATAAAACAGACACACACCATGTCATTTTTTTATATATAATTCTAATTTTATATAATTCTGGCATTGAAATTTTATTATAATTCCATGTAAAACATTTTTTTAGCTTATAAATGATATTGAAATTATGTTAATTTTTTTAATATGGATTAGACCCTGTCAGCATCTAATAGGTGATATCTTAGACCCTGTCAGCATCTAATAAGTCTATCTTAGGGGTCTAGGGTTCGAAATCCGAGATAGCATCGTTGATTTTTTTGAAGTTATGTACCTGTACAAATAAAATCACTTTAGCATGTAATTTGTATTTTTAAAATACTTGCGTTCAATAGTAAAAACTTTTTGTATATGTATCTTGTGTTGATAAGCACTGACCTACTGAATCAGGTAGTCGCGCACTTATAATATGGATAAACAAAGCTCATTGACGTCTCTTTGTTACGAGAAGTTTAACTATAAGTAGTACAATCAGTACTAAATAAATTAAACCTGGTCTAGGTTATTGAAATAATTTAAATATATTTGGTTTCTTTAATAAATTCGAATACATACAAAGCACAGCCGACGTACATTAGTGCGTATGTAATGTGCCAATAATAGCACAATAATGCAAGTATTCCTAAAGATGCTCTTAAATATAATGTCCATATATGTAATAATCATAATAGTGCTCAATAGGAAAAAACGTGTGTTAATCTTACGTCGATGATTGCTGACTCATTGACGGAGGTGCTTGCTCCGTTATCATTGCTATCAGCGTCAGTCGGGCAGCGGCTACAAGCCCGAGTGCATATATAGACTCAACCACTATCACTTATTATAAAAAGTTAAATAATTAATAATACAAACCGCCCTTGATTATTACAGAACGCATCTGAACCTATGAAATAGTTTACTGTTTTATTAAGATACATATAGAAGAATACATGAAGATTACAGCGATAGGTTTATAATACATGGTTTGTACGAATTCTAGCGTAATAAAGTATGTACTTTAAATAATGCATTACAATTATAATTCTACACATTATGCAGATGGGGATAGAAAAAAAACTTTTCGTTTCGTTAATCTTGCGTTGATAAGCGCTGACCCACTGACGGAGGTGCTTGCTTCCTTATCGTTGCTATCAGCGTCAGTCGGGCAGCGGCTACAAGTCGGCGTGTTCGAATAAACGAGGTTACGCTCACGTACGTCGTGTCAACGTCTATTTGATTATGATTGTTACTGAATCGTTAATTCAAAGGTCACTGTCAAATTACGGTTCAGGACTTATTTGTCCGTATGTAACGTACGCTTAGGTCGTAAATGTCGTAATATGGCGATTATATTTTTACTATTGTTATCTTTGGTACGTTAATCCTATATCAAAATATAGATCAGAAGGCTGATATGTTTTTATTTGAGTCTATAATTGGCAATGTAAATGCCTAATAAGATTAAATAAAATCTTGTACCTTATTGATATTTTTTAAATTTTCGTTTTGTTCAGTTTCAGAATACATTCCTGGAGGGGAACTGCTAGCATTAATAGAAAAGTACGGAAAGTTACCAGAGGAGCTCGTGAAGATTTTTGTAGCCGAGATAGCCATAGCTATAGGTAATGGATTTACATAATTTCACAATATTATTCAATAATAAACTTATGTATAAATAAGCGTAAACAAAGTCTGTTCACATACAAAAGCGATATGATAAATGTATATACATATAACGAATATGTATTTTTTTTGTCCAGTAGATATGGACGAGGTTTAATGATTAGTTTTTTTTTTTTCAAAATTCTATTTGTTTACCCAGACATAAGTCTAGGTAAATATTAGTTATTGTATGGACAATAACGAAAATTTGTGTATACACACGAACATATCGCACTCGTTCATGCACACACACTCACACGTACAAACTTGAATATAAAATGCCGGACACAAATAGGGTCTGTCTGAACTATTATAGTTTAGATGTTTTGAAAATGTAAATAATTTTGAATTGGACATTTTTGAAGAGTTGAACATTTTAAGATAACCTAACGGTTGTCCGATTGGCCGAGAATTAAACTTGCAATTTAGAATAGCTAAACGGTACGGTGACTTTAGCTATAAAATTTAAATATTTCCATTTTTTTGTTAATCGCTAAAGCTAAGATTGTACCAACAACATTGAGATTTTTTTTTGAAATACTTATAAATACTAAGACAAAGTTTTTGTCAGTTTAAATAAATTTGAATGAATCAATATATTTATTTTAAGTTTCCATTTTTTAATTAAATTGCAAATTGGAAATATTTGGCTCGCGACAAGAAAATGTGGAAGAAAATAATAGAGGTCTATGACAAGGGACAGCCTGACAAACAAAGTGGTTGTATTGTTAATTTATTACGATGTTATACGATAATATAATATAAATTGTGATAAAGTGGTCAGTAAATAAAGGTTCTATGTATTATATTTTGAATACTGTAACTGAAGTCATAACACGAATAGATGTATGTAACTTTACGCAAACAAAGATTATTTGTAAGCATTGAATCAATGAAAACAGAATTAAGAAACATTTTAATATAGATTATATTAAAATGTTTTCCTTCCTTTATTCTCTTAACAATAATACTACTATCATGTATCAATGCCTACTACATTTATTTCGCTGTTTAATATGAGTTTGTTTCTAAGAATTGCATTATAGTGTCATATTATTTTTTATGTCTACAATAGATCCAACAATATATAATTACAATTTAGGTTTAATAATTTATCAGTACTTAGACAGGGTAATTCGCGTTTTTTGCCAGTGCGGAATTATAATATCTTTTCCTCGGTCATTTTCAGTTTTATTTTTGACACCAGGCTTTTTCGCCGATTTTGTCATTACGTCCTTATCTTCGTAATTATTACACACAACTTTATAAATTTCAGATTTCCTCCACAACGCTGGCGTTATATACCGAGACTTGAAACCAGAGAACATTCTATTAGACTCCGACTTCCATATTCAGCTGATCGACTTTGGTCTCTCCAAGTGGCTATCCATCGGATCACGAACGACAACGCTCTGCGGCACGCTCAAGTACATGGGTGAGTTTTAACGACACACGCTCACGTATAACTCGAACGTAACAGCATAAGAACGGCAGAACTAAAACGGTCACTTTCCATTTCAGTGTGGGACTTGACTCGTTACGTATTTTAAACGTGAAATGGCTCTGTTCGTCGCTCACGTCGCTCGCGGTACACGAAAACTCTCGGAACGTCAGTAAACGAACTAGCCTCGAGTGATTATGTCAGTGGTGGTGGGGGGTGCGCGCGCGACTTGCCACTGACCGGCAAGATGAACGCACGCAGCATCCCGTTCGAAATGTCCATGGAGGGCAGTCAGGTCGACGAGGTGGTCGCGAGCATATTCCACACGGTGCTCTTTCACCGTTCGAGCGGCAAGTTCACGTACAACAACGAGGAGAGCTACTCGATCCGAACGGTCAGCTACGTCGACGTCGACTGCGACTTCATAGACTTCACGTACGTTTGCTGCGAGTCGGAGGCGCTCGGGCGGACCGTGAAGCGGGAGATATCGGACTTCTCGGAGCAGCTTCGGGCGGCGGACGGCTCGGCACCCCGAGGGTCCATCAGCCTCGAGTTTTTCCAGAAACGCAAGGCCCGTTGGCCCTTCCAGCCAGAGTGCGTGCCCTGGGAGGTGTGGACCGTGTGTTGCGAGCTGACCGAGTCCCGCAACGAACACGACATGCACACCAAACACGAGGGCGTGGTCGAAATGCTCCAGGACAAGATAGTTTTCATCACGGAGATCATCAATCGTCACGAGTACGTGCCCAAGATGCCGAGTCGGTCGGACGTGGACCTAGTGTTCGACACGACGTACGCGGACATTCAACCGTATCTGTTCAAAATAACGTATAACTTATCCGGCGCCCCGCCCACTTCGGTCGGCAACACCGTACGCAAGCTCATACGCGAGACCCTGTCCTTGTGATCCATGCTTTCCCTGGGCCTCCTATATGCCATGTCCATGGACGATGTATACAGATCTAAATATTTGATCGGGCTGCTGATATTAAAATTGTGTGATATTGCTTCGTATAAGGTGTAATAGGTAATAAAATTAACGAATGTTTTAGTCATTAACTCATAGTGAGCGTTCGCCCGTTTGCAATATTTTGTGATGAAATGGTGTGTTACGTTGACTATATAAATTTTAAATATAATAAGTGCAATTAAACGACGGGCGGTAAGCGTGTAAATATTCTAAGAAATATATTTTATTATTTGATGACAATTTAATTATATTGAATCTATTTATTTATATTAAAATTACAATATAACTTACTAACTATAATATTTCATGAATTTGTTGCAATTATTTTTGTTTTGCTTCACTGAATGTACTTATAATTACTTTTATAGATTTTTATGTTGTACTAAACTAAAGCAGTTTGCATAATCTCATGTTTCGTAGAGACCACAATGAACGTGTCAGTGTTATACAATATGATATCGTACAATGAGATTTCATTTGAGTTAACTAATCACATTTGTAGATAACTTTGTAACAATAACTCTGTTGTAACATAAGTGTTAGATATTTTTTAGTTGTAATGATTTCAGAGCTATGACTCGCAAGGCTGGTTGATGTGTCCACTCATTTATATGATTTAAAGTTTGACTCGGTCTGTCGCTTACGTACTTTTAAGTTTCATAACTTCAATATGTTTTAATAGAGATATGAACACTTAATATTGCACATATAGATTTTAAAGTAGACATACAATGATACTAGTATTTATAATGATAATATATTTTAATATGTACATATTGTTACAGTCATAGGCTTTTTATGTCATCAGTACAAGTCCAGATAATATAATTTTGTAGTTTATGTGTCGATGGCATAAAATTTGTTCGATTGTATTTTAGTAGATATTTAATATTCGATATAATGTTAAAGTCGGTATAGTTTCGTTAAAATTAATATAATATCGGAGTGGCAACGCGCTCAGAAATGTATAGTCGTTTGACTATTACAAGTGTTTTTTATATTAAAATAATATTGCTTTGTGATATTGCCAGCGACGATTTGCAAAGTATAGATATTGTATAATATAGTTATTAACCATTTGATGATTGAATATGGTAGTATAGTTATTATAATAGAGAAAAGTAGATATAAAACGACGAAACGCATATTACATGACTGTAAATATGAACATCGGTCGGATATTAGATCATTAGAGGGTCATAAATTACCATACATTACGTTCCACAATTTTTATACGTTTTCGATTCCTTCCTTGTCTTTGTTACATATTGTCACATTTTTGTAACATCCCCTTTTAAGTTGTGTTGCCTTTTTATTGCTGAATTATCTTCTCAGCTTTTTATTGCTGAAGGTCGTAGCTACTTTGATACACAACTTGACGCAATCGAATCCACAAAGAACTTAATGATATTTACTTGTAATTGTTGGCTTTTCCCGATCTTACCTCGACGAAGTTAACATGTTAACAATTTGCTCTCTTGTGCCCGTGGCCTTTATAAATGCCGCTCGCTCTTTAGGAACTTGCTATTAGAATTGTCACCTGAGACGTTCGTGTATAACATATAGAATCATTTTACTAACGTGTGCGACCCTATTTGTTTGTAATACTTTTTTATTAACATATGAAACATTTTTTATTAGAATATAGTACCGTGGACGTAATATATGGGTGACCTATTATAACTTTTATCAACATTATTATAAGTGTTTGGGATTTCGAGAGCTTTATCGACTAAATTAAGATATATTTCCGCTATCAGTGTCTGTATTATAAAAAAATGCCTTCGACGTAATATTTATACGTCGGCCAGCTAGTGACGATGTTTGTGAGAAAAATGTAGAGTAGACATGGTGCATGGAAGTGTCATAGCTTTTAAGAGTACTTTAGATATAGTGTCAAATTATAATCACGTATTTCACCCCATAGAGTAAGTAACCAAATATATTTATTTATGCACACACAAAGAAATCAAATATAAAGAAGAGCTTATAATTAACAATAAGTGCAAAGGTATATATATATTTTATACTTAAACCTAACGGTAAGGCAGACGGGCTACCTAATGGAAATTAGACACAGTTGTGTATAGAGATTTGCAACACCAGAGGAGTCGCCAACGGATTGCTGGTTTTGAAGGAGAGCTCCTGAAGAGCACCATGGCTCTTTAGAAAAGATGCGAAAGATGACATGGGTCATAATGCTCCGGAAATACCATACTCTTTAATTACTCAATTATCAATCAATCAATCTGCTTGTCTTTTTTTATTAGTGGTTGTTTTGTTATAGATGGTATAAGTCTCGAAGCCAAGGAGTGTATGAACTTGCACAGTGAAAACTAAAGGGGCTGAATTCAAAATTTCGGTAATTTGTGTTAAACACTTGAAACGATTTCGTGCTAGAAATGCACAAATTATGCTACGTACGCTTACTAACCGTACGGTCTAAGAATATTTCCAAAATGCGAACACAACTTTGATATTTCCACAAAATGCAAATTTCGTATTAGGTCCATTTTATTCTCACCGTGCGAACTCTGTCAACTCAGTGTGCAATTTGAGGCAATAGGCGTGCAATCTGTAGCATTCAATGTGCAATCAGACCCATTCAGCGTGCAATCTGAAGCATTCAACGCGCAATCAGACGCAATCAGCGTGCAATCGGAAACATTTAGCGTGCAAACTGAGCCAAACAGTGCATGCAAAGCATTCAATTATTATTTATTAAAAGTATTTGGTTACTTCATCTATGGTACCACTAGCTAATTTCCTTCCGATTCTCCTGTGACCTTAACTTTTTATGTATTTATTTACTTTAATGTGATGTTCATTATAAATATTTGGTTAGTAATTAATTATTTTCGATGTCGTTCATTAATGTATACTGGTAGAACTTTAAATGGTTCGATTAAGGTTTGATATATGTCTAATTAGCAGTATTGTTTTGGTTTGAAGGGAGTAAGTATGTAATTCGAGTCATTAAATAATAGAATTGTAAATAGTTGCTGCACTTGTGTTGATTTGCTTGTATTGTATTTTTCCATGGTCTGTCAAAAAGTAATTTGAAATAACGATAAAATTGATAAGCGTTAAACGGCTGCATTGTATAGTGCGCAAAATAGAAAATATAAAATGTGTATCCACATACAGAACGATACAACGATACGAATGATAGAAACGCGTACGTAAGTTTCTACTATATATACCTAAATGAAAAAGTAAGTCAAACAAAAATTAATTACCATTAACGTAATTGTATAACTTATGATACTTATGATAATTGTATAACTTACAAACTTAATTTCATGAAAGGATGTGTGAGATTTATTTTACAACTAACTATAGAAATAGAAATAATTTTATTCTGTCCGTACTTAGCTAAGTTTACGACTCCCTTTTGTAAAGCTATTTGTTTCTTATATTTATTGGCTCCAATTATTATTATACTTACACGAAACTTATCAGCGCTTAAAAATTATCGAAAACCTTCAGAACTGCTCTTTAAATGATATATCAGACGTACTGCACTTATTAACTACTTCTATTTCGGAGAAACAAGAGAGTTAAATACATATAAAAAATAATGGTTTCAATATTGTAGAAGGTCCAATAACGCTTTTATTTTTTACCGGACGGTAAATCGAGTCCATCCATGATTGAACTTCTAATCATTTACTTTCCTACCTCATTATGTGACTAGCTTTAGTGTTTTACATCTCAATTGGAATGTGGTTTCCTATTTTGTACCTATATTTATCAGAATTACGTTTGTCACCAAAGATGAGGCTGTACGTTATATACGAATGCAGTTTGATATACGATTTTGTGACAATATGTGACGTGACATACCAATTGTATTATTTTCTAATGTTCACCTAATTATCATGTTACAACACGTGTTTGATGGTCAAGATAGCAATTTTTTTCTCTCTATAATGCTTGCACCTTTGATAGGACCTTTTTAGGGTCGCATGCGTGACACACGCGTCCTGTCATGTCACATATATTTTTCCTGTCACGCGTGACGCGGAGTCAACAGCTGGTTAAATAGTGCGTATAAAAACTATATAATGTTTATAACTGTAGGCTCGTCTCACCCGCGAGACACGCCTTCATTTATAAACCCGCGTGACAATAAAAAGGCCCTGAAAGAGTGTAATGGTGACCATAATTACAAATATAACGTGTTTTTTAGTCTTCTGTAGATGATCTTCAATTTATTTACCAATCTCGTGTAGATCTCCAATTCTATACAGATAATAGATGCCTTTAACCGATTGCTACTAGTAATAACAAAAAATGTAATTTTCATATCAATAAGTACCTTATTCTTTCAACTAGTTTGTTTTATAAGTATGAAGCATTATAGTTGGTTGTATTGTAATATTATATTATTATGTGCCTCATTTGAAAGTGTGTTTTGTCGAGCAAAATGTAAATTATCATCGCACACGACTCGCTATGGCCTTATTTGAAAAAATGATTTAGATATATGTATATTTTAATGTCTTAGCGTGTATGATGACTGTTGAATATTAGAGTGTATGGGGAAACGAAAGATATATGTTGTGATGTATGAGTTCAAAAATAAACAGAATTCTTAGTCTTGTGATAATTTATATAAATATGTGAATAAAATAATGAAGTATTACGATTGTTTTCTTTTATTTTGATTTAGCACCTCATTTTGAATATTTTTTTAATAAATAAAAGTAAAAAAACAGTAACATGTGCTTTCAAAGCCAATTTATATTGATGATTTTTACATAAAGTATAAATACTTTTATAGCAATAAATAATGTCTACGAAGGGTTTTTTAGTTACTCGACTGCGTCAAGCTTTTTTTTTGGGTGTATATGTATGACAAATTTTTTGACATGCATTGCAAGCTTTAGACTTAAAAAAGGGCTTCGCGAATTTTAAATTATGAAGTGTCTTTTCATTAGTAAATGAAAAATAAATTGATTGAATAGGCTGACTTTTAGTAATTATTTTTGGCGTGGCGCTTATGCAACATATTTTTCACACTAATAAAGTAACAAAATAGACCCTTTTTAATAGAAATAGAAGACATTTGTTGTGCTTAATAATTTCGACTAATATGACGTGTATAAAGAATTTTCATTTATATTTAGATTTTATTGATCTCGCTAACTCGTTTCTCCTAGCACATTATCAGACGTATATACCGCTTAACTCGCGTTGAGATGTACTTATTTGGAAAAACCTTTATTTGAGTTTTTGCTTTCTTTGTGTATTAAGTATGTTAAATAAACCCCCTGTAGAACGAGTCGCATACAATACTCAAATCAGTCGGTTGCGGCATCGCGAAATAATCGCCGGACACACATTTAAAAAAGTGAAGTGTGTTTGTGTTATTGACACAGAGCAGAAGTGAAACTTCTGAAAAATAGCCTACGAGAGACTGAGATGGATATAGAGTATTAGGAAAAATTTAATGTGTATTATATTTGCCAAGCATAAAAATATTTTATATTTTAATGTAAAATATTATATGACATGTAAATATAAAATACCGTGTAATGTATTCTATTTCAGTCTTTCGCCGATTTAATCCTATACATTTGTGTTTACTTTAATCCTTTATCGTGATGCATTTTGGTTTCATCGCGTTTCAAATCACGATTCTGAAAGAAGTTTCACTTCTAAATAAATGGCGAAACGATAACCACTTTCCTTTAAAAGTTGGTTAAAAATTTGTTCTTAACTTTGACTACTAGAAATACCAAAAGTGACCTCTACTCGTGTGCTGCACGGCAAGAAGATTCTCCTTGATTGAAAGTAATTATGCTATTCATTTGTAATTGTACATTCGTTATAAGGGGTTCAGTATGTTTGGAGCAATGTGAGTTGCGTGGAGCACATGGAGTATGATTGTGTAATTTGTTTGGGTTGAACCTCTTTGATTGTGTAATGTAATGCCTTAAAAGTGTAAAACATATATTATACTTTTTCAAGATACATTTTTATGGATTTTGGTAATAAAATATATATGTATAAATTCTATCAATATCTGACCAGCCGTTCGAATAATACTCTGAACGGACAGACATTTTGAAGTTTCACGGATAATTTTGGTGTGCTACAAAACCCGGTCAGTACAAAAGCCGTGCACATTCTTAAAATTGAATTTAACTCGGTTGAACAGTTTCGCTAATTTTAACTTGTCATACGAGCAAGTGTTGGATATTTTATATTTAGTTTCTTAAATAAATTATTACTGACAAATTGTAGGTGTGCCAGTAGACCTATACAAAATAAATACATTTTAATTCATTTCAATGAAAGCTTAAGGCATTACATTGCAATATCAATAATTCATATGTATCTTTTTAAAAGCAGTTATTCAATTCGGTGATCTTGTTACAGCTCCTGAGGTGTTAAGCCGCGAACCTTATGGCCACGCGGCGGACTGGTGGTCGCTAGGTGTCGTTATATGCTACATGATGACTGGGGAGGTATGTGCTAAAATTTCATTTATAGATTACTAGCTTATTCCCGCGGCTACGCCCGCTTTGCTTATTATTTCCCTGGTAATAAGTATATATAAGAGCAGTGATAGCCTAATGGTTGAAACTTGGCCTTTAATCGAGGGTACCGAGGTTCGAATCCCAGACACGCCACACCACTGATTTTTCTGAAATTATGTGCGTATTAGAAACTAGCTATCACTGTTTTACGGTGAAGGAAAACAAACCTAAGAGGAAACCTTCGTGAGGAAACCTGCACACTTAAGAGTTCTCTGAAAAAAAAAGAGTTCTCAAAGGTCTGTGAAGTCTACCAATTCGCACTTGGCCAGCACGGTGGACTATGGCCTAAAACTCTCTCATTCTGAGAGAAGACCCGTGCCCAGCAGTGAGACGATAATGGGTTGTTGATGAAGTATATATATGTTAATCCAGTCCATAATTTATATGTACCAATTCCAGCGACATCGGACTAGTAGTTTAAGCTAAAAGAGTAACAAACACACATACATCCTCAGAAACTTTCGCATTTATAATATTAGTAAGATTTTATTATTTATCTATGACTTACTTTAGTAGAGCTGCATTTTCATAATGCAACGATGAGATTTTTTTTTTCATTATTTTTTAAACACGATTTCTACACTCATAGCACCGCACTAGGATTTTCACCTGTTTCGCGGGTGCCATGGACATATAAAGACGAATACACAAATACCTAGACCCAGAACATAAATTTAAATTTATAATTCAGATGCCTGTCTGGCCGGGAATCGAACCCGAAACCCACTGCGCATCAGACCGGTATGGTGACGATGTTTTCCTTACGCCACGCCACGCGGGTCGGCAATTGAAATGTTGTAAGTTAGTCCCAGATATTTTGTTATCCCTGAAGTTAACTGATCTAAACTACTTTGTGGTAGACAAAGTAGTTTACCACAAAGAACTTCACTGTAACTAATAAATAAATAGCTAATTAAACAGAAGTAAATTTAGAGATAAACATTAAAAGTTAAATTTATCGAAATAATCTGTAGTATAAGAGCCATTAACAAAATGAAAAATTATACATAATAGACAAATAACTGCGGTTCAATATTGCTTCAGTGATTAAACAGAAATGTTCAACATTTGCAACTGAGAGGTTGATTAACGACGTTCTGGTCCAACGCAAATTGCATTCTATTAATCTCTACTCAAGAAGGTATGAAACACATTTACAATTTTCAATTAAAACTTTAGAAAGATTTAGAACCGAATTGAAATAAAACAACTCAATATTTTGATCGATACGGCGAAAATTTTTCAGAGGCAATACTATATACGTATAACATAGATGTTATATGTTATTTTTATTGTTATTTATTAGGAAAACTTATCCTAGAGCAAAGACAATTATTATTTACTAGCTGTGCGCCGCGGTTTCACCCGCTAGTAAATAGGAAAATATGCAAACATATGAAATGTGAACCAGCAGTGACAGCCTAATGGTTGAAACTCGGCCTACCAATCGACGGTCCGAAGTTCGAATCCCAGGCAAGCACCACTGATTTTTCTAAAATTATGTGCGTATTAGAAA
>DWLI01001933.1:0-14193 GCA_018249915.1 Cecropterus dorantes dorantes | reverse complement strand
TCACAGTATCATCGTCAGTCTTGTTCTGTATCAGCCGGAAGCTCGTTTCTGGTGCTGTAAAGAAACACTCAAATGAACAGAGTACAAATATAATGCGACAATAATGGAGTAGTTCAAAGCAACACAATGAATAATAGGATTGGAAAATGGTATCCATTAGCCAAGCAAAGCTTGTTTTCAAGTTATGTTTATATTGACTTGGCATTTTTTCACAGCTAGAAAAATATACAGCATACTACATCACGCTGCTTCTGTGCATATTTTTTGGAATACTGTAAATATGATGATGTAAATGTAAAAAAAATCGTGACTCACTACATTATTGAGACATATCTTAATGTTATCGGAGTCTGTGCTTTCCCACGTCGTTAAGTTACATATAACAACACAAATACATATCAACACATACTAAGTCAAACAACGCATAACCAAACAGCTAAACTTTAGTATTTTGTCGGTAGACATGTGCCCAAAAGTAAAACATTAACAGAGTAAAAAACACTCAAGTGAGTGTTTTTCTGTGTTAATGTTTTACTTACTTTTACGCGATAATTATATAACTATAATTAGATAACTAGCAAATATTTTGAAGGTGGTAGAACTATTTGTGCTTCGACTCCGGAAGCACAACCACCAGATCTATTTCTGCCTACTAACAGCAGTGTTATGCTGCTGTGTTCTAGTCTGAAGGGTGTGGTAAAGGAGACATACTTTCCGAGGCATTCCATCCTAGTTCTCAGGTTATATTTGATCTTAGCTAGGGTTGATAACAGATGTCCATGGGAGGCAGTAGCCACTTACCATCAGGTGGGCTACATGCTCGTTTGTTACTTTCGTTACTTCTGACATGTCAGAATCAACATGGAAGATTAAAAACTAATGTATTAGATCTATTTTTAACGCCACGTAATTTTGACGTTAATTGTGACAAGTTTGTTGAAATTCACTTAACGCTACCGCTTCTAGCGCTAAGCCAATGTTTCGTGGCCGTCTGGTAATGTAGCGGTTAAAAGCAGTTTTTCGAACCATTTACCTACAAATGGTTCGAAAAATGGAACATCACATCAGAACCCTAGAAGAGGTCTTAGAAGCTTTAAATTTGTTACTATCATACTGTTCATCATGTCTCTTTCGTACGATTATTGATAAAGGCAAATGTTCTTTATTCAAACGTCAAAATAATTAGGTCCTTGTCGAGACAAAAAAATATATTTTATATTATGATGAAAAGTTATGAACCCCTGGTTTAATGGAATTTACATGTATTTACCGAAGTGTCATTCTAATTCTGCTGTTTCGCTGCGACCATGCGCGAGTTTATGAGGAAAGACATAAAATAGGCTCGATATAAGCCGCTCGAAAATATCTCGCTATCTTGAAAAATATACGTAAGTCGTTGAGAGAGTAATAATATATAACGGAACGTCGTACCCGTAAACGTAACGTAAACTATGTTTTAAAATGTGCTATTTGGTGCAAAGTATCACGATTTCTTCGGAATGTTATAGTACAGTTATGGTAACGGGTCACAGGCAGAGCGGTCTATGTTCGATCCCCGGTCCGACAAACAGATTATATACATATTTAAGTATCTATGGCATGCAGGATACCGGGGAATCTTGTTAAGAGCTATATGAATGCGTTATATTGAAGTCATTATATGGCTAATCAAATTATCTCCAGGGTTTTCCGTAAAGCCTCTAGCAAATTGTCGGGAAGACCGCAAGCTTCTGGCATATTACAGGAAAGAACAATGAAAACTGTGCTATTATGAACCAGAAGTGTTTTCATTTTTCCATGTTTTCTTCGCATTGTCTTTTCTTCCAAACAAAGCAACTCGCGTTGCAGTGCAACATACGAGGTCTAATGGCTGAACGGTTTAAAATAGTAATATCCTTAAAAACATTAAAACAAGAAACCCGACTGCAAAAATTATATAGCCAAAACAACGACGAGAAACTGAGACGATTCTAATGAAATGTCGTCACAACCCGTCAGCCCGTTTGGGCTGCCATAAATGTTACACTCCTGCGTGTGTTAAAAAAAATGACATGCATACATAAAGACACATGGATACAGATATGCTCGATATACATAGACATACGCTCGAAAAACATTATCCTCCTTCTGACGAAGTCGGGTAAAAGTACGGATACAAAGTACCCAGGTGGTAGCTACTTTACAATAGTATAGTATACGATCGTTAAGCCTTTCTACATCACAATCAACGGCCTCTCGATGCCGCAACGAACTAGTGAGCAATATCATTCTACACCTTTTTATTTGTGAAATACTTCAGACGACTCGTCAGCTCGTTATCTTCATGTAAAATCGAAATATACTCTCAAAACGTTATAAAATTTCTTTGCGATCATCAAATTTGGGGTGGTAATTATTTTGTTAAATTGGTTAAAAGGACCTTAAATTTTTAAACCTTAAAATTATAATATTATTACTTACTCATTGCTTAACAACCAAAAATACACAGTTAATATATTATTCAATATATTGTTAAAGTTTATATATATTTTTATTTAATATCCATGTCACCAAAAATTATATAAACATATTTTTTTATTTAATTCGGTATCAAAGTATAAAAGTAAAAAAGTATAAAAGTAACGGTATAAAAGTCAGGTTACTTTTGTCTGTCTGTAAAAGTGTTATCTTTTATAGAAACCATAGGAAAATAAAAATAAAACTTTACCGTTCGAAGCGTTTATTTTTACTCCTCATAACGAGGGTTACAACATGAAATTGCCATAAATGTTACACTCCCTTTCCCAAATCACATAAATAGCTCCTTTTGTAATGGAAAAGTCACGGTACATATTCCAATTCCCTCTCAAAATAAATCGCGGGGAAAGTCCTGTCCGTAATGGTCGTTTACTAACAATAAATACCACATTTTCGACGGAGCTTAGCCCTTACGTCCATTTTAACTTAAATCAGCGGGCTCCGAGTTGGTCTGTTGAGTAATTTCCATATTTATGACCGGAGTTGTGGGTAGAATAATGTTGAGTATTACTTCTCATAAGAAATGTACTCGAGTGGAACATTTATTCAGTGAGCTTAAGCTCCTCACACGCCATCCATTGAAGTATGAAGGTTCATCCACACCTAGATTTGTTGCAACCGACTAAAAGTAACAAATGCAATTAGGTACGAAACAAACGTACAAAAGTGGATTTGTTACATGTCCACCATCAGTGACAGTTGTGTTACACCATTTTACTGTTTAGTATATAATTTGTCAATATGTCAATTCGTAAAACTAAAGCTTGGTTATACCGACCGCGTATTAAGTAATGTGTTTTAAACGCATACCGCGTTAGAGTTCTGTTTTGGTAAGACTTTAAATACCTTAAAGGTTCAAACTTAAATATCAAGAATTCAAAATACTACAAAATTAAGAAAGTATCAACAACATTGCCTTTTTGATCACCAGTGTTTCTGTCATAGATAAAACTCGTGTTGAGAAAATGCGCCTTGCAATTTGTGGGACAGCCAGCCTGCAGTACACTGGCTGTCATACCTTTAAACGGAAACAAACGGGACACAAAGCAACAATCGCTTTTGTGATAGAACTGGGTTGGACCATTATATTGATAGAATTGTCCGCTCAAAGGATCACAATTCCTACTCGACTTCAGTATTATATTTCCTTGACGCGCTTAGAAACGAGCATAAATTAAACGATAATCTTGTTTTCGAAGGATTGCATAAAGATCTCAAAATAAGCGAGATCAACAGCGATACAGCAATTCACTTCTTATCATATAAGGAAATGTTGCAGTAACAACCCGAACGGTGGAGGCTAATGCAGTCGTCGATATATTTACACAGTGTTTATTATATTGTTGGTAGCGGCGCGACCGGTTTCCGAGTTGGCTTTAACGCGCACGTTTACGTTTAAATTCTATAGACGAAAGCAAAGAGACAGGACGGTAACGACAAGTTCAGACTCCAAGAGTCAGACAATGAGTCACTGGTCAATACTATAGATATATCGCGGATAGCGACGTAACGCATGACGCATTCGCCTGTGAATCAGGACTCGCTGAGAAACGGAGAATGTGACGTACTTTTTCTATTTGTAGTTAGCGCGTTGTTAACGTAATTCTCTTTTTACGTCCACATTTGTAGAACGTACTAAAACTGTGCGGGGAATTGATAAAAAAGCTACGCTAACTGCAATCAGAGCCGTGATTGTGGCGCGTATAAAAGGAATAAGAGTGAAATTCTTGAATGGCGAAATAGCGGTCGTAGGCAGATTACCGAGTGGGTAGTTTCTACAAATTTAGGATAAATTGAAAGGGGGAAGTATTTGTTAACCGTAGTCTGTAATAAGTAAACCTTAGACACAAATATTTTCATGCTGATAAGTAATTAAAAGTACCTGATAACATAATATCTAGCGTAGTTTTAAAACTTTCGTATTTTCAAAATTTTTTACCACTGACTTTTTGTAACAGGAGGATTTCCATATTAACTTATGTTTTTGCTTATAAAGTATAATTTTAATTAGTTTGTTCGATATTACAAATTTATACGAAGTACATAACAAAAGTTAAAATATAAATATTATATTATATATACATATTCGTAAATGTTTAGGAGACGTACGAAGGGCCTTTACTTAATTATAATTATAAATCACATAAGGTAATTATATTGATGGACTCCGTGACCCGTGGCCAATACTTATAGCAACTTCAAACTCTACTGATACCGGATTTTATCATTAATTTTACCTAATTTTTTTAAAATTTAAAAGTAGGAGACAAGGAGACGGTCGAGCTGATGGTAAATGTTGAATGCCGCCCATAGACATTTGATATCAACCCCAGATAGGATTAGAGTGGAACCTGAGGTTGGCCACACTTGCTTTGCTAACTCTCAGGCTAACTCTAACTCTTAAGCTAACGCGTCGAATAAGGATGTTTCCCTTACCGCACCCTTCAAACCACAACACAGCAGCGCTTAACACTGCTGCTATTAGACAGAAACAAATCACTCAAACAGTAACAACAAAAGTTCTACCAATGTTCGGATGAATTTTAACATTAGTGGATTTGGGTGTTGCATCTTCATGTTTTTGCTTGTCTATGTCTAATGTAAGTAAGTCAGTAATAACTAAAATTATTTAGTTCATTCGCGAGATTAAGTTATCGTCCCCATTCCAGTTATCTGGGAACCGTGAACTCGAAACAAATCGATTTGCATACCGCCGCTAACTACAACTTGATTACTCGAATGTAGTGCAAATATTATATAAAGAACACGTTCACTTTCTATAATATTGAGGTATTTTGAATACCTACCTCAAGTTGATGTTAATAAATTTGTGCTTCGTTCATTGTTATAATTATAATTTAAAAAAATATGTAATACTAATTAATTAATGTGAATTTGTTCGTTTTAAACAAAAATAATTCGTAGAAATAATGTAATTTCTAAATTCTGAAATAATGTTTATGATTTACTAGCTTAAAGAACTTGAAGCTTGAAATCGGTCCAGTAGTTTCGGAGCCTATTCAATACAAACAAACAAACAATCAATTCTTTCCTCTTTATAATATTAGTACAGAAGACTAGCTTTTTTCCGTAGTGTTTGCGTGGGTTCCATATAATGAAGAATACTTTATGTGTTAATCCAGGTCATACACAATCTGTGTACCAAATTTTATAAAAAATCAATTGTCTTATTATCAGAGCAACAAGAGTGTTTTTACCAGCTTTTGCCTTTAAAACAATAAAAATATTAAAGTAGGATATAAAAGGACGATTAAGTAAGAAAAGTTTGTAAATGTTATCTAAAACAAAAGCGCTTTGATTAATCAAAGTTTAAAACAATAGGATAAGATTTCTGAATTGAGCGCCGTATAGTTTCTAAAATCGTTTGCGTCAGCAGGCAGGCGTCATAAGTGATATGTTAACTCCTTTTTCCATAGACACCTGGAATCTCAAATCTAATAATAATAATAATTGCAAAGGTGTTCTAATACACTCCAATCTTTTAATGGATATTATGACCCGCATGACACTGTGATAACACCATATTGGTGAGAATTGGGTTAAATGCGTAAGCATTTAACCTATATACCTCATAAACATCCAAAATATTTTTTATTGTAAATCTGGCTGTTGTATCTGTCTGTTTATTATTATATGTTTGTATGAAACGAGAACGGAAGAGTAAGACCACGGGATTTTTGGTATTTGTTGTAAATAGTCCAAAATTGAAAGCGTCGCCTGACTATCTGACAGATGAAATGTAAGACAGTTTTGCACTAATAATTATATAATATAACTCGCTCATTATTTAATAAAACGTCTTACGACACATTATGTAAAGTATCAATTTAAAACACAAATATGACATCCGACTTAGAACTGAAAGTTTAGCAGGAAGTGCTTATTACACCGCTAATTCCACTCGGATATCTAAAAACTATAAAAAGTCAACGTAAAGTCACACTTATATAATATCACAGTAACACCTTGTCACAGTGTCAAAGAGACATGTACTACTTACTTCGAATTATTTTTGTATAAATTGAAAGAAAAAAAAATATGGATCATAAAACTAAGTAATCCAAATATATCGCATCTATTAAATGTATATTTGCTACAAATCCAATTACATAACTATTTGTTTACTGGCCATGTAATTTTCTCAAAGTTATTACGTCTCCATGTTTTTCTTTTTATTTCTTCAAATTATCACACTTATTTCACTGTGGCAACACATGACTTCAACGCGAATTCATGTGTTACCGCTGAACATGACTAATTACAACAGGAGTTCCAATTGAAGTTTTTTTTTTTTTTATTTAGATCTTAGATATCAAAGCTTCTGTGGTAGACATCAGGTGGGACTGATCTCATCTGGGGCTGATTATAAATGAGCGCCGTTGGTCATTTCGTTTTAGATGGACGAGATTAATTAATGCGAAGAATGATAAATATGTATGAAAAACCGATACCACGAGTACGGAGTTTTCATGACAACTACCGATTATAATCGAACTTATATATACATTCTCGTATTCGTACTCGGCGATTATTTCAATATTGTGAAAGAGGCCCACAAAGTAAATAATACAACAGATAATTTATCCGGAAGTGAAACGACTCGTGATAAAACGTCTATATTATACGATAGGTCTATTTTTATGGACGGCTGTCATGGGCCGTAACACAACCTCACAATGCAGTAACCTTTGCTTAATGGCTGTTATAGTCGCTTGTCGCACTAAAACATGGTTGGCGATAAGCGACGTTTACTTAAAGTACGTTACACTATTTATCTTATGCTCAAAAGTAAGGTTAAAGGTTCAAAAGACAGAATTTTTTGTTGTTCTACTGAGATGCTCGTCAGAGGTACACCAAGATAAGGTTTGAAGGGTGTAGATGACACTTTACCAGGCGATCTTAGTTAGAGTTGCTTATTCCTGTGTATGTCCATGGCGGCAGTGACCATTTACCATCAGGTGGACTGCTCATTTGCTGCTTCAATACTGATAAGATATCTTTAATCGTTTGTCGTTCGCGATGCAACAAATGATTCATGCCGATGATAAAACCCCGTATCCGCTGACAATATTGACACGGAAGCTCCCTTTGCCGCCCTCAGTACACTTGACCCATTTCTCATCCGATTACCCACACGCCGGCCATTTGGTCGCTGATTATATAAACGCGGTTATGATTGTAAGTAATTGACGCCAATTTTATAGGCATTATAATATTTTAATGGATAGTGCAAAGTAGCCTTCTACGAGGTCATAGCCATCATCATCAAATCGGGCTGCTATATTTCATGAGGAAAATAGAGAAATGTGAAGAAACAAGACAAGAGTATTTGTAACTCACAAAAAAAATATGGTAAAATACTTTACGAAAAAATACAGTTTTTTTTTCAGTTATTTTATTTAAAACCACTATGAATTATATACCTAGTAAAATGGACTAAAATATTGTACAATACTGTATATACGGGTGGCAATGAAGTCATTAATTATTTTGAATTGTCGTTTTGAAGATATTTTAATAACATTAAGCTTTCAAGCATTTATGTTTTTGAACGACGTTCGGTACTCTTTATCACTAATGCATGCTGTAATAAATTTCTAAAATTCACATAACTGCCTACGATTAAATCCCGAATTCCTAAAGTCAGAACTAAGTTTGCATAAACTATTCTCTTGGCTATTTCAAATACGATTTTTGTGTGATCTTTCAAGTGATATGGGTCTGACATTTTCTATTTTTAATTAGACTTAAAAACTATACAGCGCTTAATGATTAACGTAATTGTATTACATGCAAATGACCTTAATTCATACCTACATAACGTAACTTCCTAGTTCTTACAGAGAACTGGATTGTGTTCAAGTTTAATTTCCTAAGTTGTCATGTCTTATGAAAGCTTGATTTTACGGCTTTTAGGTACATTCAGACATGCTTGTTTAGAGCAGAGGACCATGATATTATTCATTGATTCCTAAGTAGTATATATGTACGTGAACCGTGTACTCAGAATCAACAATAGTTCGAATTAAGGTGGTGGAATGAGTGTCGTTCAATCGGGGAGGTTTTACCGCCACGCCTATTTCTGCAGACGCTTGACGAGGTTAAGGAGGGTAGTGTTTTTAGAATATACATTTCAGCACGCTCTACAGTCCGAACGACTTCTCGAATTAGTAGAGGGGTCTAAGTTATTTTAATACTCTTTAGTTCTAGCTATCAAAATCAGTTTGATCCACAATCATATAAGGTTTCTGTCTAAGTTCTATTCATTTATTTTATTTATGCTTGACCAAAGTTATATTAATAGCTATCAATATAAGTTTAGTCAATAATTATTGATTTTTCGTTAATTACTTCAGTATATCGATTTAAAATCCTAACACAGTTATGGGACATGGTGTCGATCATAGATTACAATTTTCTTTCGGTCTCTGTAGAAGAAAAAATTCAGTTAAGGCACTTAGAAGGTATAAGAGCACCATATAACACATACACCAACAACTATTATTAAAGAATATCATCTATTATTTTGTTTTTAACTTAGGTATCGGCATCGGTATTCGGTACAGGCTTCTTGCCCCACTTCTAATACATGTTGTGGTAACTAAGGGCTAATCGTTCAATCTACGGCTAAAATTATTACGGACTCTCCCCTCTGTAATGTTGACCTATTTTTCATGTGATTATTCATGCGCCGATGATTATGTTCTCCGGCTGATTAAGTGAGATAAAAGTGTTACATCAAACATTCCTTCTAGCTTTATGAGTTTATCAGTAAGAAGAGTAGAGTATCCAGTGGGTAGATGTAGAGTATCCTCTCTCTGAGTAGCTTAGTTCTACGTAGCCTCTCTTTGAAGACGCTGAAAAGTTATCACAAAGTCCTATCAAATCAGTTTATTACTGTGGACCTTACATAAAACTTGTAATTTACATTTTTCCTTCAAGTTACAAAACGGGTCGATATTTTTTTCATTACGTATGTGTATTACTTATACTAAGCGTACAGTCTGATTCGCTTGTATTTTTTAGGAAGATTGAGAATTTATGAGATTAAAATTAGCTCTGTAGAAACAGAGCAAAGAATAAAACTGTACTATGTATTTATTATAATAATTTGTTCATAACTTAAAATATGAAATTTAAATCAAGGCCAAGCGCTTCAGTTTTGCTTATTTGGAAAAATGTGAAATTAAATGCAGTTATTTGCAATATTTCAACAATATTTCCAAACAGCTTACAAAACACAGGAGCGTCTCGTTTCACGTGCGCGCCGATGCACGGACGCTGAATATTTGAGATTGTGGCAATAAAAGGAAAATCGTAAAGTGTAACTGAACTCGGTGCAACGCTTAGCGCTCCGGTTTCCAGCATCGATACCCGGCTATCAGATTACGTGGTGCGGGCTTTTGTAGATCCAGTTTCGTTTTCTAATCACTTTTCTTGATACCGAATGTAAATTCTTGAGAAAATGTTGAAATTGTGGAATTAAAAAACACTGAAACATTCCCATCGTACAAAATTAAGTAAATTAGTGTGTTGTCCGCCTAAGATAACAAGTATCTACCCTTGTGTGAGTAAAGATCACCTTACCTCCATTCAAGACACATCAGCGTTTTACAACAGCTGTAGTAAAAGCTTTATAATTGTGGCCATAATATCGCAAAAGATTTTACGATATGAACATCTTTAATTAATCGAATTGACCAGGAATTCTTGACCACAATAAACACCGCTTGTATAATTCTTGTCTGAATGTCCATTATTAAAACAGATCTCATATGCGTGACCAATTAATTTCAAAATAAATTAGGTGTTTATAAGCTTAAAGATTTTAAGCTAATACAAACTTATCCGTATGACCTAAGGGTTGCATGTTTAACTACTATACTTTTAATTTTTGCTTAAATGTCCATTACTGAAACTGGAAGACCATTTCACAAACTGGAAGACCTAAGCCTAGCACAGGTTTATCATAAGATTCATAAGTTAGAACTTTATATTTAACTAAAACTCTTTTTAACCAAAATAAAGGCAGTCATTACGAATATTGTCCTTGTGATCATATCTTATTTTCGGAATTTCCAGAAATGCTGGTTATTTCAGCTAAAACAAATTGCCCTGTCGACGTATGTTTTGGGCGCAGTCGGGTTGACGGCTACAAATTGCACTTCTTGCCATATATACTATTCCCGGCTAAGTACCATATTTATATTCGTGGTTATAAATGCTATTCAGAGAACGCTACGTATCCTTGACATATTTTAGGTAGAAATTCTATATTCTATTCTACTTATATTGTATACTCAAAGTCAATGTTTGTTTGTTTCGCTTTCACACCAAAGCTACTAAATTTGATTATCTTGAAACTTTGTACACATATTTTTTGGAGGTATTGGAGAAAACATAGGATACTTCTTATTTTAAAAAATATTTTGGCAGATATGATTATTTGTTAACAGATTGAAAATCTAGCAACTCTGAGCATATACTCGTATGTTAAGCTCTAACGCGAGCGAAGTCGCGAGTATAAACTAGAATAATATAATGAAGAATTTTTTTTATTAATAGTAATTTCTAAGAAGAAGAAGTTATTTCTTTTGTTGTATTTATCGGCTCGGTGACTATTAGCAAAAACTGTCATAAGAAGATGCCTATGTCCAGCACTAGATGTTAAATAGATGGACGGATGGACTACTATTTAACTTAATCCAAACTTAGTATAAATAGTGAAAGAAAATGTATTTCTTGTAACAGCAATATTAGCCACTTTCATAACAACGGGTTGAACTGAGTGTTATATGATAAATACGGATGTACCAAGTACATCAGGTGGACCATTTTAGATTAATCGTTACTAGTTGGTAATAAATTTTCTAAGATGGGTGTAATTTAATGAGCCCCTTGCTCTTGGAATGTGTTAAAAAACCTAAATAAACAGTATCCGCTATTTCTTATTAGAATCTTTATTGAGTTATATAATACATTGTTTATGTGGTTCCACTTAATAGAATTTACGACCGTGAATGAAAATTGCATGAGCGGGTCCGCAGCACATGGTATACTTTATGATGGCTGTCTACACGCAATACTCGATAAGCATGAACCAAACGCGATTAATTTAATAAAACAATGGGATAATGTCAATACACCTTATTAATACATATTATTCTATTGAAACCTGTTATAAATCGTTAATTATATAAATAGATTACGCCCAAACAGTAAAAAAATAAAATAACGTATTTGCTTTCTTTTTGTATCTATTGACGAGCTTTAGTTTAAAAGGCACCCTTTCGCACTCGAGATGTGAGTTGTACTCGTACACCACATAGTTACCTTGCTCGGTAAGCGAGTAAAATGTGTGTATGAAATGCTATAACAGTGATTTAAAAAATAATGTATTAAAATACTTCGTTTAGCTGCCAGAAGCAGGGCCGGAGAGACATCCTTCAATAACGTGAGGCATTTAGGGGGGTCCAACCAATTTTACCTAACCTCACGCGGAGAAGAGGAAAATCTCACCTTAAATGGAAAAGCAATCTATAATATAGAATACTATTACTATAGAATTTCCACAAAGATTTTAAAAGTGTGTGAAATGAAACAATCTGCACTTAGAATTAACAAACTTGTCTATTTATAAATACACGGATATAAAGTTCCTCAGACAATCATCGATCGGCCTCACCGATTGAGTCATAGCTAGTAAGCCTGGTCTAACACATAGGTACCTGTTTTCCTTGATCAGCGCCTCAAAGTTCAGCTCGGGCTTTTGCCGAAGTTTGCAAGTTTGTTTTCCAGACTTGTGGTCAGCGCATCGCACCAAATAAGGAATTAACGTTCTTCTGACAAATACTTGTTTTAATATCCCCAGTTATATAATATATATATCTATTTATTCTTTATTGATCAATAATAGTACATAAAACCATACATATGTAGGTACTTGATTCGCATAGGTACTTGAATTATGCTACGTCTTATATTAAAATGTTTACTGGTACATAAACACGCGTAATAATTTTATATATATTTTTTTCATTCCATTTTATAGTTTAAGGATGTAACTAAAATCTCACTTGATTTATTTAATAAAGACGTTGAATTAACATTCCGAAAGTAACATATCTGGTAATAAAAATATTCGTAAAATAAAAAGACAGAAAGTGATTAGCGTGCCTGGTTATTTAAGATAGTTGTATTATGGTGCATTTAATATAGTTTTAACGACTGATAATAAATCAAAATAAATATTTTTATATTTTTTTATACATTAACTGTATGTTAAAAATCACATCAAACCAAAACTACTAAATTTAATTTAATTATGTTCATACTGTACCTACTTAGTTACCTACAACCTAAATTCGTTTTGATGATAAAGCCATTACAAAGCACCAAATAGACAAATATCATTGCAACATTTGACCTGTCAGTAATCGACTATGTGTATATTAGGTATCAAAGTGGAGCAGTGTTTTCACGTGCTCGAATAATATATAATGTTAAATTGCCTCTGTTACGTTTTACACCTTGACTCCGTTTTGTAAAGGTAGGTTTGATTTTAAATTTAAATAGACAGCTCGTTTATCAATTGCCTTTATTTCTTTTTAATTGTCGTTTTAAACCAATCGTGTTCGTTATAGTTTCTAAATATTTTATGTTACATTTGGAATTAGTATAGCTATGATATTATAAAAAAATTCTGCTCAGAACAATATTTGGCTGAATAAATTAATTAAAATTGGGATAAATATATGGTATTGGTATGATATCATTATGGATATTATTATTAGGAAAAACTAATTGTGTTATTAAGAGTTATTGAAAAATTACTTATATTGACTGATATTTGTCATTGGCAAATTATATCAAACTAGGTGCGACGCGGATTCACCCGTTAGTTAATAAAAAAAACACAGCGTGATGTTATATAGCCTATAGCCTTCCTTAATAAATACACTATTCAATAATAAAAAATAATTTCAAACAGTAATTCCTGAGATTTGCCCGATCAACCAAACAAACTCTACTGCTGTGTTATATTAGTATACATAAGGTATTGTAATGTTTCCTTCAGTGATAAAGCAAGTAACGTCTATTCTCTAATATGAACAAAACTTTGCAATTTGAGGGTACCTTGTTTTCAAAGTTCGGACCCTGGCTTCTTCATAAGCCAAGTTAATAACACTAGGCTTAAACCAATTTTTATTCGTAATTACCTACTCTTATTATAAAAAAATGGAGACTAGAATCTAGTTTCCATTTCGCTAACATTCTATACAGGTATATCTAGTTATAGTACCTGGATATTCGCGATAGGCTTTAAGCCTCATATGGCAGTCGACCATAGAGCATCCCGTTATCGCAGCCATGCGCTACCGAGCATTGGCATACATTTGCTGCTTGCACTGTACAATCACTAACGTTGATAGAGTCATCTAGTCTAGTGTTATGTTATTATCACGACATAAACTGTTTACCTTTGGAAGAAAGTATACTTTATTCATATTGAAGTATCAAATGAGCGTATAGTTCACTATATTTTAAGTAGTCACTGTCACTTACGAAGTGTGTACAAAAAGTATTGCGAATTTTGAATTTTTCGCGGGTTACGTATATTCGAATTTCGATTTTTTTGTGGCGTTATGTTGGTAC
>DWLI01001932.1:0-14200 GCA_018249915.1 Cecropterus dorantes dorantes | reverse complement strand
TCGTGAGGAAACCTGCACACCTGAGAGTTCTCTGAAAAAAAAGGAGTTCTCAAAGGTGTGTGAAGTCTACCAATTCGCACTTGGCCAGCGCGGTGGACTATGGCCTGAAGCTCTTTCATTCTGAGAGAAGACCCGTGTCCAGCAGTGGGACGATAATAGGTTGATGATGATTATTTGCCTGGCCAGGAATCGAACCCGACCGACACCCTTCGTCGTCGTAGGATTTTTTGTTTTTTTTTTTATTTATTTTTTTGTAACAGATTATTAAAATATGATTAACACTTTATCAATTGATAATTAACATTAATATATTTTCATAAAGCGACTTCCAAAAGTAATTAGTGTTAGAAACAAACAGTAATGTCATCACGAAGTAACCGCTTAAGATTTATTACTATGCTAGAAAAACAAGAAATGTTGTTTTGTTTTTTTTAATACTGAGTTATGTTTGTATATTAGCAACATTTAGATTTATTTTTATAACTATCTTGCTTCAGCATTATTTTTATAACAATCAGCTTGTCTTTTTGGTTCTATAACTAAACCTAAACTGGTTGCCTAATACGTGTCGGAAAATTACTTGCGCACGAAAAACTCGGACTTAAGATTATGAGCCTTTTTCTTGTCGCTCGTTTTAATTGAAATCTTGCTGCAGTCTCTTCTCTATCTGCATAATAAAGCACAGGAAAAGAACATATTAGGGGTGTGCGCATAATTCCAACTTATTATTCGTTTCAAATCGAATATTAATCGAGTTTTCGAAAGTTCTCAAATATTTATAAATAATTCGATTATTTGTAATAGTCGCGAATTATATTATTATACGCAATTTTCGAGGTTTCCTTTTATAATAAATCGGTGGAATTTCGACAGATTCAACCAGAGAATATACTCATGCGCATGAACGTTGATATTCCTATAATTCCACTTGACACCACCGGTGGTGTCATATGGAATCACTAGTCCATATGACACCACCCTAGTGATTTTGACAAACAACTCGCACTTCATTATTTTAAGTTGCCTATAATTATATTTTATGTTTTCAGTATTAGTATCCATGTCCATTTTGAAACTAAGCAACTTTGATGGGTCTGATTACGCCTGGGTAAGTTCCTCTTACAATGTATGGATTTTACGCAAGTCTATTTTTTTGTAATAATAGACTAATAGTCGGTGGCGTCATATGGAATAAATAATAATAATAATAATAGTCATATGAGATTCCATATGGAATGATCGAGACATTCTATTCTCTGATTCAATCAGTGGACGAGAATTCCAATGGTTAACCAGGTAAATTTAAAAAATTGGAAACAATATGAAATCCAATTATCGTTCAACTATTCGCGAATTGTTCGAATTATTCAACATTTTGCAAACTATTTGAAAATTTTCCAATTGGTCGACGAATAATGCGAATATCCGAATTATTCGATTCAGATATTAATATTCGATTCGATTCGAATGATATTTGCATACCCCTATAGCAACGTCGAGTGTTTATTATCAATAATTTTCCATCCCTCCAGGGAAATGCCGTCATCTTGCCCCTGAACCTGTCGCTATCCAGTTCCTTCGAAGAAACTACTAAAAACTTAGAAATAGGGTGAAATAAAACAACAAAGTCGAATGTAAACCATTTATTTGTAATAACTGTTTATTTCGAACGAACCGAGCTGCAGCGATCGCGTCGCTTAATGTAGAGATATATATAATAATACCCAAAGCTAATTTAAAAACTTTTCATACATTCAAATATTTTCTTCACAATTAAAAAACTACGCGACTAGTACATAGAGCGATTATTCGCTTGTGGTGTGATATGATCATTAGCGAATCGCGGAGCAATCTCTGACAAAGCCTTTATAAATAAATAAAGGAATAAATAAACTTTAATGGGGGTGAAAGTCAATTATGATAGTGAATTGAAAACCGTTAATTCCGGATTCAAACATTTTAACGATTTTTTTATACTTTTAAAACGACTATTAATTATCTATACCAAACTTTTTAAATGATATTTAGTTACGTGATTTATGAGATTTTTATCTAAATTCGGCTAAGGAAGTAGGCTACAATAGATTTGTCTAAATCTTTTCAACCAATATGAAAAAGGATGAAAAATGAAAACTAAATATTACGGAATGAAAAGGAATACGTAATTTCAATTCAGGAATTCTATTATTAATGATCATATCTCACCTGTAATATATGACAACACAATAACTTCTATCGATCCATTAGGTCTTAGAGTAAATGCAGCAGTGACTTCCAAAATATCCTCAAAAACATTCGGATAAGAAAATTATTAGAAGCTTCTGAATTAAGTTAAAATCATGAGGTAAATAACTTGACCAAACTTTTAAGATTTCAATTTACAGTTCTGTAAAACTATTTAGCTTTTCAAGTTAATTTTCATTTTATTTATATGACCTTATCTTTTATATATTGACTTATATCCTTATGAATCATTAATATCCCGATGTAATATGATTACGTTAGGTAAAATAAATATCGATAAAACTTCTTGCCCCTTTATGAGACCATAAATTGCGCCATTTTTTATAAGATAAACTAATACGCAGTTCACAAGATGGTAAGTGGTCACCGTCATATCGACATCTGTAAGCAACTTCATAAAGAACAGGATTTCTATCTGAAGTCAATTAGATGCTTTCTGACTCCAGAGTGGTAAGATGGTCGCCTCATATTAAAGTGAGCCTGCAACCACACCCTTCAACCTGTGTTAGCTCAGTCGAACCATATTCGTTCTACAATCTTGCAAGAATATTTTTTATAATTTTAGACTTTATTTAACAACAATCAACTGTAGTTTAAAATGTTTTTATTTCACATTACTGAAGATTATTTTAAAGGATTATGTGTACCTTAGAATAGTATGTAGTAAAGAAACATTTAAACCACGGAAGTTTTAATTACATTACCATCTGTACCTATTATGGCGTCCCTAGTAAAATTTATCTATTAAAATAATTTATTTTTAAAGCCTTGCTTTTTATTTTTACGGCTACATAAATTTTTAACACGCAATCTCATTTAATGCAATAATTCAGTTTTTTAACTGCTATTATGTAAAACAAATAAAGGTCACTGCTGCTTTTACTCTGTAATCAAAATCCGAAAACGCTTCAAAAATCGAGCGTTAATTTTTAAACGTATAACCTGTGTTGCCATATCAGAGTTGGTATTATACAGTAAAAAATCTATACATTCCCTTTAAAATGAGAATTACAAATCACAAACTACCGTCTAATATGTAAATATGATAATTTCGATTACAATGACCTTAAATATACAAATTCTTGGGGCACTTTCGTTAGATCAATCAAATATCTAGTGTCGGGTATTAGTGAATTACTTTGAGTGGCGAACGAGCATGCAGTCCACCTGACGGCAGTGGAAGTACCACTGCAGCCAATGAAGTAATGTCACAGGCTTACGTTCACCTTTCGTGAAGCCTCTGCTCGTAGAATCGTTACTACCTTTGAGGACTAAGTTGCCTCGTAATAAGTTCTGAGATTTTACCACTCGACTCCGAGACGATAAATACACGTACTTGATTCAATTAAATGCACGAAAGGAAGGAAATATAAAATCAATAATTTGGCTTTAAATCCAAATCCTTGATTGTATTTCAGTATTAAGATATATCGTTAGGTTATTAAATAGACAAATCGATGTCCTATTCGTTAAGTATCACTGCGATAATGGATCAAAAATCTTAAGACAAATATATGACACTTCAATCAAGATAGATTTGTTGATATCCACAATTACTCGTAAGCAATCACATTAAAATGTATTGATCATCTCAGATGTCGGTAGAAACAAAATTTGTACGAATGAATAAGTACCCTCATAACAAACTACCCTCAATTATATCTTTTGTACCGCTTTACTGGGCGATGCCACACACAACTTGAATCAATGAAAGAGGAATGTGAGGATAAATATTACAACTAAAACAACAAATTAACTGAAAACTACTTTTAAAGACTTTAATTAGACTACAAATTAGCTATGTTAAATGCTGTCTGTACAACATTTTGAAATGGTTTCGTTTGCAGCTGATGGTCTCTTATACATCTCTTGTTTAGTACTCAGAAGTAGCATAACATCTGACTGACCTCAAATAGGATTTTCGTGCTTTAGTGGTGTGTGGAGCTTAGTATATATCCATCAGGGCCATAAAGTACGAAATGAAAAAGTATGGGACACTACGACCCAGAAGACGTCTTATTAGTCAATGAATTCGACAGATTATGACATGAACTTTAGGTTTTGATGAGATCTTCCCAGTTACATGCACGTGTACACCTGGGATTATATAGGGGGGCGCAATAGTTAAGCTTCGGTCCATTCTAAAACTAGCCTCGGGCTGACACCCACGTCCATAGATAGTAACAGCCATTTAATGACAAATTATCGCCTCAGACTATTTTTAGCATACAATACATGACCAAAATCGTTAGATACTAATATTACGAAAATGATGGAAGACACAGAAATGCAAGATCTACTAGGTTCTTTTGTTATCAGTTTTAAAACATATTGTACTGTTACTTAGGTGTTGTAGGTTTTAAAAATACTGTTATCGAAATGGTTGAAGGTTGTGCGTGACACTGCTTTGTATGTTTTTCAAACATTTGTCTTTTCACATCTAAAATCAGCCCGAATCACTAATATCCGACATATAAAATGCTACTTCAAATTTATAGAAAAAATCTATCCGAATTTCAAAGATCAAACAAGATTAAGAGTGAAACATTAAATACAGTTTCTAAGCACCCCTAATTAATATCAGTAGATAAAACACACAATATTTTAATTAACAATTCTTATACTAGTTATATACATGTCAAACTAATTTTAATTTACTTCAAAATCGGTTCAAACAGGGTTACTTAGGCCCAGAACATGCCGTGGTTGGGTCAACCTAGCTAACTAAACTCAAACTATATACCAACATATTTTAAATTCAATACGTCCTTCCAGTTGACTAGACTATGACAAACTAAACTTGATATGTCAAATTATACCAACCGATCACACATCGGTCCTTAACAATTTTAAAACTACCGCCAATTCTGCGAGTTTATGCGTAGAGTAGTTCCATTTTCAAACTACTCTAGACGCAGAATTAACAGCAGTCGTTGAGCAGTTAATTCTATGATCTGTGGTATTTTTAAAACACGTTGTAAGTTTGTTTGTGTATGTATCAGATCGTAAAACTAATGCATCATATGATATTTAGTACTAAAATCGGTAATGGTGTGATTTAAAGATATTGTCACACAATGAGGCACTGGTCTTACTTTGTATTACAGGGTTGTTTCTACTGAACACTCTTCAGTTATAACTACAAGACTCTAATACTCTTATGGTAGTTTTGAAAAAGCACTTTTTCAGACCAAATTTGTTTCAAATGACGCCTTCTGATAAAACTTTAGTAGTAATCGTTTTAAACGGCTAGTTTTGTACCACACATTGTTTAGATAAAAAATCGATTACAACCAGTTCCATCAGACAGTAGTGACATCTATATAAAAGTTCAACTGTCATAAAAGGCGGGAAAATTGACATCTAAACAAGTGCCTTACACAATCTATGGATACTTACGGAATAACAAAATCTAGTGCATCCCAGTGTCGTGGGATATCTTATGAGAATCAAAATTACATGGGTGACTAAATTTCAGTCTATCATTTATCAAGGAAGACATGTCCGCAACAATGACAAATACAAATGGTTCATTACAAAATACTTAGTTTACTTTGTACTACTACAGAGGGTCTCTATTTTGTTGTCCGTTTACAATAACTTCTAAAATACACTACAAGAACTAATTCGTTAAAACAAAGTCGAGACCACCATCACATATCAAGTATTCCAACGGGATAAAAAAAATTGTACAAAAAATATTGTCTCCATTT
The DNA here is from genome assembly GCA_018249915.1 of Cecropterus dorantes dorantes. Lineage (NCBI taxonomy): Eukaryota > Metazoa > Arthropoda > Insecta > Lepidoptera > Hesperiidae > Cecropterus > Cecropterus dorantes. The sequence goes on along the minus strand of DWLI01001932.1, from coordinate 8,243 downwards.
CCAAATTTCTAATCTTTGGTCCGTTTTCTACTTCTAAAACGCTAGCATTTTCATCGACAAAGCAATTTCATTTTTTTAATTATTTATTTTCAAAAAAAGTGAGCTAATAAGGCACAGTACTGTGTCTTAGGGGGTTTTATAGTTGATATGCCTTCGTTCTAAAACCTCTACTCGATTCTACTGGTCACTACGAGATTTTAAATATAAATTCTTTCAAGCAACTGCCATTACTCCTTTTAAATCACAATGTCATTTCGTTTACAAAGAAAAAATCGACTATACCATTCACTAAATACTCGAATTTATTTATAAACCCAGCACCCGAAACCATCGCTATCATCTACTAATCTATATACTGGGATGCACTTCACTAAAGGTACCTACGGAAAATAAAAAACTAAGCAGTGATGAAAGACAATACTGGTAATGGCTAGATTCGAAATGATATGTTATCATGCCGGTCGTTAAGCAAAGATCCAGGCTAGGTACACCTCTGTGGGGATGAAAATATTCTCAGTATTGCCTCACCACGTTTTAAAGTAGTCTTCCGTCTTCGATCCGCCGGTAGCGCCGCCCAGCCGTCGTCATGCACGCCACCAGCCGCTCCCTTAAGTCGACATGCATCTATTTCCAAATAGGGTCTGATATTCTTCAAACTATCCACAAAATTACTATAGTCTACCAAAAATCTGGGTTTCCCTCAAAACTAACTAAGAAAAAAACTGGCGCCCAACGTGGGACCGGAAGCTCATACTAAACTACGTCGTCAACTTGAATCAAAATGTTTCGAATCTAATGTAATAATATAATGTAAGGTAAAAAGCGATAAATGAAAGATCAGCTGTGTTTTGTGTCACCATTTATTTCTAAATCGACTAAGTGAAGATGAACCATATATAAATTTTATTTGAAGGCTGAAGGAGGCGCGCGGCCCGCTCTACTGCGTCCACTAGCTAACGTAACGTTACAGCGGAACGTCTATTAACTATGTCTAAACGCCCTTTTTGTTAAGTTTCTCCATTCACGTACAAAAAAGGCGCATTAGTACCAAGTTACATAATGAGTACGTCTACATATTATCGCCGGTTCACTATTACAAAACATTCATTTTTTTGCGACAGAAGCTAAATATGGAGGTTCCGTTTGCATAGACTTTAAAATACAAAACGCTCGGAATTTATAATACAGTATCGGATTTTTTCAAATTATGAAAAAATAAGATAAACAAAAATTCAGGAAGTAGACATTTAAGAAGTTTAAAATTAAATAAATATTTTAAAAACCGTTTTCAAGTTCATCAAAATGAAACTTTCATACATTTCGACATTGAACAAACAAGTAGTATTTTTTTATAATAATAGTAAGTTATAATAATAAGTACTAAGCCACACAGTATTGAACTTCAAAAACAAATGTCACACAAAAACCAGTCTATGCTCTGAAACACCATCTGACGCACTTAAATACATTCTACTGGTACAGCTACGAACCCAAACCTTAACTACAGGTATCCAATATTATACATAAAAAATTAACCCTTAAATATTGCACAAGAATCACCTATAGCGATTTGTGTGGGTAAAACTCAGCCCATAACTACAATTCTATTTTATCGTCGATAAATAAATTTTAATCTACCGTAAAATGCAATTACAACCAAAATATACAAAAAAATGGAATGTAAGTACAGCCTCTATTTCAGTTTAGCTTTCGTAGACACTTCTAGTACGTCGCTCATATTTTTCAAAATCACGCTTGTTTTATAAGAACACTCGAAAACATTTGTTATCAATCAACATTTGTTATCAACATCAATAACTCCGAAAAAACTTACGAAACAACGGCGATTATAAAAGATATAAGTGACTTAAAACCAAAGCCCTTCATGAGAGACGCCATCTAAATTTTAAGTATAAATCTAGCGAGAACATTTCTCTTTCTGCCACTGATCGGATACACGCACTGTGAGAGACTAGGCCATAACATTTACTAGCAATAATCGCCAACCGGCGGCCGAGCGGAGCCCGTTAACAAAAAACTTAAATACCCTCACAGCGCGTTCGGAAAGGAAAATGGCCGCACGCCTCAAGCGGCGTGAACGCCCTACGTTAAACAAGTTAATCACATACTCTCACTTATCAACAAGTGACCGTTTATCACGATTTAAAATACATATACCAACACGCTACTGAATACACCGATTCCTATTATACAAAAATATTGTAATATTTCGCATGTGTGTATATCTAACTTACGCGCGCTGCTGTGCACTTTCCCACCTAGCAAAGAGAGGTGCTTCATACTTTAGACAAGTTTATCATACGAATTACGTGATTAGCCGCAGCGCGCGCGTGCTGTTTTAATTATAATATAATTAATTAATGTTATTGCTTTCGGTTAATCATACTTAATACACTATTAATATTGGTATGTAAAACTTCAAAATCACTACACTACACGTCTACACTAGCATCTGCCGTACATTTAAAACACACAACATAAATTTAATTTTTTTTTCATTATAACATACTTTATATTATACCAATCCAAAAATTGTATATTAATCCATGTATATATTATAACCTTAGTAATAATTAAGAATATATTTTCATTTTTTTTCACATTGGTCCAGTGTAACCTGGAGTCGCGAAAAGCAAGAAGGAACATCACTAGTGTAATGTTGCCGATGCTGTGCTATGGCATATGTGGTGTATGGCACATCACTACTGCGAAGCATTTTTTTTTCTATAGAATAGAAACATTCTACATCTAAGCATAGTATTGAGCAAGATTAAGACTCTGTATTTGATCGAAATTTCTCCAAAACAACTTTCGAACACTTCAAAAAACTAATTAAAAATGACTAGAGAGGAATGTATTTTTTCTTATGGCAACAAAGTATTAATTTAGCGTCTTAGTTGGCAATGTCTTCCATTATTATTGTCTTATACTTATGCTACTCGGCGTAATATAGCGGGTTTTATCAATTTGGCATACACTACTATTGACTATCTCAACTGACCGGCCATTTTGTTTTCAACCATAAAATGGCGTCGGTCCACAACTCTCCTGTCACTACGTTGACGCTGTCCATCGAAAAGGAATAATCACTTGAGCAAATCGAAACATTTTGGCTACGTATTTGGCCGTCTTTGGCAAATTAGATTGGAACCAGGAAGACTGTAGGCCTCAAGCGAAGCGTCACTACAAGGTCTACACTACGTGTCTACGTCTGCAATATTCCTCTCAGAGACATCTTCGGCTCCGGGAGGAATATTCTTAATAGCACGTTTCACAACCACCGTGTGGCAAACGCCTGTTGAAAGAATTGACAGTGAAAATTGGAAGATACATGTTTTGTTCATTTTTTACAAGTCCATGCCACCATGCCTTACGCCTACATTGCAGAGTTCAGAGTCGAGGAGTGTTAGTCACGAGTGTTTAAGACGCATAACTACTAATATACATAATACGCATGCCTTCAAGAGCGTACTACAAACTTACCATTCCGCCTTCGTCCCCGACCCGCGCTTAGAGGTTTGGCGCCCGACGCGGGGCGCGATCGCTCACGCAAAATCATCCGCGCAAATCAATCTACCGATCATTATTCAACGTGCACGCTAAGCTAGAAGGAGTTGTGAGGAAACAAACCACACCCCGGCAAAGGTACTAACCCCGCGCGAAATAAAACACATTTATTGTTCTAATATTATCCATGTAATGACACATTAGGTATCTAGGTGCTCCATTACAGTACATACAGTTATGTACGGGCAAAACACGCTAAATACAAACTACGTCTAACCTACGACCGTCGCTGGCTGCCGCGAACATCGGTCCGGGCAACGCGCGTCGGTGTTGCGTCATCAAAATACAGTGTTTTAGAGAAAATAAAATATATAAATAAACTTTTGTTAGCTCGCTCGAAGTCCATTCGGCTCGTGAGCTTCGAGACCTCGAGCCAATATACATAGGGTATATGAAAAAAAAAATTAAGTACATAGTTCAAATAAAGGGCAACTACCGCTGTTATCTAAAACTTTGGCAAGATACCAAGCGGCCGCCCCGGGGTTACTAAAAGTGTAAGACATCACAATCAATAATATTATCAACCATCTAATACTGAAAATTTCAGGAAAAAATGCTAATATACAAAAGGGTGTTATCATTGGGCGAGGCGGTCGACGCCTTGCGTGTCAATATAACATTAGTTTATAAAGAAATCTGGCCTTCTTAATGCCGAAAATAAGTATTAGTCATCTTGCTTCCATGCAACTTACAAAACTTACAAAACAACAGAAAGAAATAAAATAATCCGACAATAATGTCAAGTACGCGACATAGATGGCGTCATCTACCCTCATTACGAGTTTTTTTTTATACATATATTTGACACGCAAAACGAGACATTCGCTTGTAATCTCAGGAGGTTTCTAGCCTACTTATATTAAGAATACTGCTAATAATAATAAGGGTATGTGTTTACATGTGAAATAGCATTCAATGTGTCTGGCGCGTGGAAAATGTAGGCACAAATCATTTTAAACTATAATCTAAAATTAAAAGTGTCGATTGTTAAAGGCGGTATATTTATTAAAAATATTTTAAACATTAAATTAAAAGGACATAAATTGAACGAGGGTACTTATACTTCAGTTTTTTTCCTCGCTATTGTTTTCTATATTCCTCTCTCTATTTTTTGGGAATTGTAACATGGAAGATTATTTGGTGGCAACTAAGCATGCAGTCTTTAATGCCAATTCTAGATTTTTCCAAAAGTTACATTGCCACCTGTGTATGAGATTCTTGCTACCTCCAACTTAATTCCTTTCTTAAAAAAATGTTCTCTCAGACTTATCAAGTACCCCATAAATGAAATATCTACCCACTGTTAATAAAAAAATGTCAATTGACTAAAAATTAAGAGTTCGAAAAGAAGTAGTCAAATAGACTTAAATGTTTAACGAAAAGTAGCTTTTATATATGTAATTTAATTGTTTCCATCGAGAATTTCCACCCAGCAACTTTTATATTCTATCCCATGAGTAAAATCTAGCTACGCGTAGTTACATTTAGGTAGTATTAACCAATCAGATCACACGAAATTGTAATAAATTCGACACTTTTGGAACATATATATTATATATCGTATATATACATATTTCCACGCACCAAACAAACATACCAAGTGTGCCGACCTCAAAAACTGCTAGGGAATATGGTCGACCAAGCTACCGCATGCACTCTGCACTACACACGCCGCCCGACTTTGCCCAGCCTTTAATATTACGGAAACACTCACACTAAGTACATTATTGTCTCATCGGCTCCAGTTAATTGAGCTTTTTGTTTATTTTAATTTATCTGACATTTTTGAAGGAACGAGTAAACGGTGACGTCACGTAATAAAGATTGCTTTCAAAAGCAATCTGGCACGTTATACGTTTTTTGTAAAGTCCATATGGACTAAAAATTTAATCATATCGAATATAGATTCCAAGTTTTACGGACTGTGCTTGTGTCTGCAATAAATTAGCAATGATCGCTGAAAATTGGAGCTTAAATTTTCCAGATATTTTAAGTCTGATTCTACATTATCCCGCACTCGAGTACCTCGGAAAACCCTTTTTGATACCCTTCAATCGCCACGCCTACCGTTTACTCGTTTTGGTCATCCATTTACCACTTTACACGAATTTAATATCAACTTTCAAAAGATGAAAATACTGCTGTAAAGTGAAACTACCCTCTCCATTTCTTGTGAATACCCTCTCCATTAAACGTGTAAAGTAATTAATGAATGATACTTTCGCAATACGAAATTAAAAATAAGGTTAATTGGGATAACACCGGAGCTAGGGTAAAACTAGACGAATTGAAATTGTAGGCTAATTTGGCCATCCATTTAAAAATTGGCAATTTGAAATACGTATATCCTTTTTTTATAACAAAAGTAGCAAACGAACGTGCAGTCCACCTGATGGTAAGTGGCCGTGCATGGACATCTGAAATGAACCCCGGATAAGATAAGATTATCTGAGGTTGGCCACAGACGTTTCCTACTGAGGACTTGTTTTGATCGCTTCGATTTAGCAAATCTTTAGATCAGATCAGAACACAGCAGCTTAACACTGCTATTTATTGAGAAAATGGATTTCGGTAGTACCTGTACAGACAAACCACCATCATAGCGTGTTATAGGTCTCCATTTTTTATAAATATGCTCAATTTAACCTATAATTTTAATTGATTTCACTCCAGTTTAGGTATCATCCCAAATAATCTTATACCCGAGTCTAATTTTGATCCTTGAGCCTTTGAACGACATTGCAATCGTTTTAAAATTCCAATGTTGCATTCTGTATTAAGTACCACGTGACAGAGACTTAGTCCCCGAAATTTCCACTTAAACCTAGGAATTGCACAAACACAACCATCAATCGTCTTTTATATATTTTAGATTATCATAATTATAGTATTAATACTTTTCTAATCACAGTGTAAACGTTTTCGAGTATTGCTTGCAAGATACTACACTAATCGGGAAAAAAATTAAGTACGACAATAAACTCACTATATCTAGAATCCAAATAGTAAATGTAACTAAAATACAGATATGTTTCAAGAAAAATATAGTATTATATCGAATTTGAAATTCAAATTGGGCTTCTTCGATTCGCTAGAAAAAGATCAATTCTTCCGTTCCGTTGAAATTTGAATAAACATTTACATTGAACAAGATTTTTAATTTTCCAAGCGTAAAAACGAGCAAAGAAGCCCGTATTTTTATTTTACATTACAAACACGAACTACCGTCACAAATAGGCATAAAAACTTACCTTCACTTGTAAAAAAAAATACGTAAGTACACATTACAATACGAGAATTCCGAAATAGAATAGTCAATAGACGAGAGAACTCAGGCCCAAACCGATATTAATACTAAGAAATATATTTAAGTGATACATATTTTGGCGCCCAACGCGGGGCCGGGCCGAGCAAAGTCGGGCGACAGCTTCTATAGCGGCTTAATACTTAGCTTATTGTCTTAGGACACTCTGGATGTTAGTGCGCATTCCCTGATAATTGCTAAACTAATAAAACGTACTCACTAAAATCGCCCGTTGATGTCAGCTGGCGGTAACGCTGCCAAATTAAGAAGTTACCACGATGTCCGCTTACTCTTTACTTTCTGTATAACATTCGCTGTATATCCAAAATGGTCAGGCAGCCGTCCACCGCTCAGCTTCGACCAATCGAATGGACATTGAATTTTGTCTTTTCCAACTTATAGCCTCTTAATAACGCAATCAAATACAATGTATTCATATACAAAAACAATGTTTCATACACTACAAACATACGTAGAATCGTAGTAATTGCACACAGAAATACTTATAATACAGATAAAAACTAATATAATCAAAACCATTTCAATTTACAATCAAATCTACGACACACTGCCCACACCACACTGACTACCCTCAATTTTTTAAAGACAAAATCCAACTACAATGGACTCGCGGTGATCCTACAAATTTAGCAACGCGGTTTTGTAATAATTTGTTGACTACAGAGCATTGCCTCTGGGTCTTTATAGTTATATAGTAGTATAACTTTTTGAAAGTGGAGTACCTTGCAATTCGACAGAGAAAATTAAATTAACAATTGATAAGTCAATAAATAATGATTGCCTTTTTGTATGGCATGAGAGTTTTTGTTTTTTAAAATAATATATATTACAGTATTTAATAAGGAATGATTATAATCCAAAAAGCAGTGAGCCCAATGGTTGAATTTTTAATTGAGGGTCCAAAGTCGAATCCTATACAAACATCAATAAATTCTTTTAAATTATTTGAGTGTTACAAAATAATTATCACTGCTTTACGGTACAGTAAAATGTAAGGAAATCTACACACCTGAGAGGGAAAAAAGCGGTTTTAAAAGGTGTGTAGTGTCTACCAATTCGCACTTGGCAAGCGCGGTGGACTATGGCTTAAAACTCATCCTGAGCGAAGGCTCCTGTCTAGCAGTGGGATAATAATGACCTACCTCCAAAACTAAGGCCTTTGAGGAAATCACAAGGTATTCCCCGTCGATGGTTTTGTCGAAAAAGACCAAATTGATTGGGACAATAATGCGTTAATCTAACGATAGTTCGATCGATAACAATATAACCTATTAATACGAGGAAAGAGCTTCCGGATTACAAGTTTTCGGATAAAAAGACCGGGTAAACA
>DWLI01001931.1:0-14201 GCA_018249915.1 Cecropterus dorantes dorantes | reverse complement strand
TTAGTGTTATTTGAATCCCCGTCACAGGGAAAATATAGTTTAATTAACTGATATATTTAAAAAAACAATATTGTTTTTACCCGACTGCGTCAAAAGGCGGGTAATGTTTTTTTTTGATACTAACATCTGATATTGTTAATTTTATGAGTTTTCGTTGTCAGCTATAAATGATTTATTTAATTAATGTATTTCTATCACTTACGCATAAATATTATCTTTCCGCACACATTGTGTACATTAACTTTAAACTACTTAACTTTTGCTGTCATAAGAATTTTTCTTTGTGGACACAGTATTCGCAAATGTAATGTCATTCTTCTTTGTGCGCACAGTATTCGCAAAAAAATAACTAAAAACAAAAACCGACTTCAATGTCACCAAAAAGCAAAAAAAATATATATATGTTGGTTTCTTACATAAAATAATTGATAATTTTTTTCACGCTATTTAGGGATGATACACTTATAATGTTAATATAATATCACTAATTTTCCTTCGTAAAAATAAATTTACCCGAAAGTATAAACTGAAAAATAAATACCAACTTAAATTTAACTATCAACTTAAATGAAAAATTTAGGTGTAAGCTATGAGTAACAAAACTTTTATAAATTGTATACAGGTGAATAAAGGTTAGGTCTGTATTTATAACTGTATATACAGATATATATACAGTTATATATAAATACAGACCTTATACAACCTGACGATATAACGATCTGATGTAATTTATACATCTTCATTTTTAGCGTTACTTAAAATTAATTAATTGAATTCATTACGTAGTTTTAAATAGATTAAAATATCGATTGGTTTCATTTATTTTATGTTTCAAAGAAAACGAATCAATCCATAAAATAGAGGACCATTCAAATTTTATCCTTTGCTGGTTTTTCAAAAATAAAAAGATCATTTAATTACATGCCATTTATAATTGTCTTCTTGTAATAATTAGTAATAAGCGTTATCTTGTTTTAATAAATATATTTATTTAATAATATAATGTTTTAACTAAAAAAAATTAATATCACATGAATTATCGAGACTAGTAATTTTTAAAATTAATCTAATGACAACTGTAATGACAGCTATCTGGATGCCACTTTTTATATTTAAAGTTATTTCTTGTAGGTACGTAATTATGTTGTTAAAGTTTATATATATTATTATTTAATATCCATGTCATTGTTATTTAATTATTTAATATTTTGATTTTTCCAAATAAAGAATTTATTACAATAGATGGTACTAGCGAGTATGACACGACGAATTACAACTGTGTCAGAAGTTTATAAAAAATTAACACGTATAAAACAAATAGAGCAAAAAATTATAAAACCAATTGAAAGAGGTATCGCTATCATGCCGCATACAGCCACATACGAGTATACCGAAACCCGTAGTTTGAAATAACACTGAACTCGGATAGTTAGACGGGCGAGTGCAGTGCTGCCTTTTGGCGACTGGACTAGAAGAAACGTGAGAATTCTAGGAACTGTGGGTAATTCCCGATCCACTCTAGCCGCTGCATGATTTTTTCTGAAACGCCGCCAAGAGCCGCGACGATAGTCGATGACTATTCTATTTAACATTTTTATAATAAACTAGCAGTAACCCTCGGTTTCATCCGCGTTTAAAAAAAGCCTAATAACATGAATGATCTGGTAAATTGAGAGTTTCTGTATCGGGGGCGTAGAATCAAGCCCGCCCTCCTCCTTCGCTTAGATTAGTAGTGTGTTACTAAATTCACTGAGAAATACAACGAGAAACATTTAACCATACCTGTTGATAAATGTAGCCCACTGCTGGGCAAAGATCTCTTCTCACAATCCGCAAAAGGGTCGCGGCACCACGTTTCTCCTAGGCAAGAGTATAACCATACAAAAAATAAAAGCAAAAGCTTTAAGAGTACGAACTCACCGTTTCCTAAATTATTCCGAAAAGGATGACAAAGGGTCCGTGAAATTGAACGACCCAGAACAAAACAGTCGGGGGTTATCAAAAATAGATCTGACAATTTGTGAGTTTAACAAGAAACAGTCAAAACCACAAATATTCCGAAAAGTCGTATCGATTACTTACGCCGCCCTGACCTCGAGTTAAGGTTCTGTTTGATAACTATTCGACTTATTTTTAATTAGATCTAAGGGGAATTATTTGACTTATTAGGATTACTTTGACCCATTATTACAAGCTTTTCATTAACTTGCAATGACCTAAATATAGATAACAGTCACCAGAAGCAAAGACTTAAATATATTAAGTCATTTCATGTGGTGACTGTTGAGACCAATAATAAATTAAAATGGTGAGCAACCATTCTTACATATTATAAAAATGATGCCTATCAGAATCGCTCAACCAAAACTAGTCTATTTTAAAGGATTAAAGTTATAATAGAATTAAATTAATATAAATGTAGATCTCTTTGTGGTTCGACTCTGGAAGCCTATTTCTGCTTAATAATAGTGGTGTTATGCGTTTTTGTGTTCTAGTCTGCAGAATGTGGTGCGCGACACATTCTAATCCGAGACTGTCCATCTTAGTCCTCAGCGATAGCAACGCATCTGTGGAAAACCTCAGATAATTGAGTAATAATGTTCATGGAGGCAGTGACCTCTTACTACCAGGTGGTCTACATGCTTGTTTCTTAATTCCAAATTGTAAAAAAATATATATGACATATTTTAAAAGTCGAAGGAAACCGCGAAGCGTAGCTTGTCTAGAAACAAAGCGACATAAAATGCCTTCGCCTTAATTTGACATGTACCGATTGTAATTCAATCCCACGACGCGGCCCGGTACGATTTTTATCTATGTTGTTATGATATGATACTGCCCTTGTCGGAAGCCACTCCAGTCTTGTCAGATAAACAAAAAATATTCAAAGTCAAACTCAATTATTAACCAATAGACACAAAATGATCAGTGCCGTGTGGTAACGATCTTGAATAGCACTATTCCCTTTTCCGTGGAGGACGTACCAGATGTCTAAAAACAAATTCCAGGAAATCCAACATGTTTCGACATCTACTGTGCTCACCAACACGCGTGGTACGCGCAGCTACTATTGCCTATTACCCAGATTAATAAAGCCTAAGGCCTACACTGTCGGACACAGTGGACATCAAAGGGTTAATGGATGGATGAATGATAATAATCCATCATTATATGAGATTCAGCTCACACGCATTGTTGTAGGCTTGAATGCGCTAGTATTTCTCATTTATTAAACAACCACCCACGCTATAAATATAATTTTAAAATATATCGAGTGAAAACTAGTAACATTTTAAAATATGTATATTAAAAAAAAAACCCAGTGCTTAAAACGATTTTTCGTTCATAATTTAACACAGCATAGAAGATTTCAAAATAGTCAAGTAAAAGTATTATTATATAGAAAGATCTACTTACTAGCTTTTATTTGATACCTATATTGTCGTGAAACAGTTTTTCCTGTTTGCAGGTGCCATTTATTAAAGTATACCTGCAAAAAATACTACCCTAACGGTATATTATATTATAACACACGTCATAATCCGTCAAGCCGTTTGGGCTGCAACGCGTGCCAAGGAAATGGACATACGTACATACGTTTGAACAACATCCTTCCGACACAATCGTCTAAATGGGACCTCCTCGTTTTTTTAGCGATAAAAACATACTAATCAACATTTTGACTTTATTCTCATACTACTGAGCACGAGTCTTCTCTAAAAATTTTAACGACAAGGCACATTGGTCCAGTATAGACAGGGTCTTTAAGTTTTTCTTAGAACTCTCGCGATGGCTCGTATATTTTAAGCATCTATACTAATATTATAAAGCAGTAGTTTGTTTGGTTAAACGGGCTAATTTCAGGAACTACAGGTTCGAATTTAAAAATTATTTTTGTATTGAATAGTCCATTTATTGAGGAAGGCTATATAACATGCTATGTTTGTTTTTTTATGTAGTAGCGGGGGAAACCGCGAGGCACAGCTAGTTTGATAATAAAATTCTTACATTCTGTTTTATACATATACGATATAAAGAGGCTCATTAAAAGCGGTTATGATCCATGATCAGCATTGTTCATTTGTGCTATAAAATTACATTCAAAAACGACTTTCCAATCGACATTATCGTACCTCACTAAAAATTTGCAAATCAGATGTCAATAACGATTCTTCATCAGTGAAATATCGAAGTAGCAATAAGGCTTTTGCAGTTTATAAATAATTTACCCCATGAAAATTTTACTTCGTACTTTTGGATTACTCGATAAATGTGTTTTCCATACGAAGTCATGCTTATTACCAATTTATTAATGCTTAATGTTTTGACGTGACGACCCGTGTGGCGGAGCAGTCCCAACGCCGGTCTGACACGCAATGAATTCTGGGTTCGATCGCCGGCCTGATATCTGAACAGACTTTCAATTTGGTTGTGGGATAATATCTCATCTCAATAGACAAATACCCAGATATTTGTCTATGTGTATCCATGACATTCACAACAGGAAAAAATCCTAGTGGGGATATGAATCGAGAAAGCGTTATGTATTTATTTTATTCGTCTTCGTGAAAAATATTGTTAAATTACCAAAGTGCTTAATCATGACCTTTGTCGCCATATCAGTCTCGAGTAGACTTCCCTCCAAAAATCGGAATTAGAGCGTAGTGAAGTACGCTTCAAGCCTTCTCCAGTTGTGTTAGACCCAATATTTCACAACCCTATTTTCTTTTTGTCGCTTTCCAGACTTAATTTTTTTCGTTTTAATTAAGTGGGGGAATCATAACCAATTATGATTCTTCTTGCTGGATTATGACCTTAATCTTTTGTTCTTTGATTTTGGCAGACCTCTAGTGTAGTCAAATGTAAATCAAGTAGGGGTTAAATCAAAGTAAGTTGGGGTTAAAAATTTAGAGTCTAAGTCAACGAGTCATTTAATACTTAAAGACTAAGACTAAGTTTATGTTATATTTTGACAAAAGGAGATCTCCCGCCAGGCTAGGTGCTCCATCAGTATCCGTTCGAAACTTGTATATATGCAGGATGTTGAGAAAACTCCGATAGCGTGTTTCAGAATACGGTGATGTCATCTTGTTAATGCGTAGCGGGAGGTCGCCACAATATCAATATAGGACTGCATTTGGAATGATTCACATTACTATGGTAGTGGCTAGAAATCCGTACAAAATATATGCCACTTCCATAAAAAACCTGATTTCCAGCCACTTTTGTATTTTTACACCGCTTGTACTACAGAAAGAAACATTAAGTGAAACAGTAATGGGTTGAAGGTAACACAAAATATATGTAGCAAAATGAACTCGCCCAAAACGGACATAAAACCTAAAGTGCTACTAGAGATTATCGCTCGTTCGTATGCCAAGTGCGTGTACAGATGTTAATCACTTCCCCGCAACCTCCGGAACTGGTGCAATAAAAACTGCCACTACAATTATTTACGACGCTATAAACAAGACAGAGACAACGGAGTAGGGGGCTGTTTCGACGAGTATATTAACAGTACTTAGCATATCCGTCGTTTCCGAATACATAGAATTGCAATACAATTCACTAGGAGTGTTAGGCGGTTTCACTCGCTATTAAATAATACTAAAAAAACAATCAAACATAGCGTGATATTATCTAACCTATAGCCTTTCTCAATAAATGGCCTATTCAATACAAAAAAAAAATTAAATACGAACCAGTAGATCTTGAGATTAGCCCGTTCAACCAAACAAACAACTGTTTTATAATATTAGTATAGATATTTCAATCCTATCCATTCGGAAACGAATGTATCTATGTATATATTTTTGGAATGGAATCATTGAACGTGATCTTAACCCACTTTGAAACATCTGATTAAGTTAAAACTTTGCATGCTTATCAAGAACCGATGACAATACAATATTTTATATATATCTCTTTATATATCTACCCCTATAAGCTCCAATAAGAGATAACCTTTCCATTAAAGTCCCCCATATTTAATGCAAGCTCAAAAAACTAAAAAATACGCTTTGTTAACAAGCTCAAATAAAAATTAAAAATAAATAATAATTTGAAAACTTAAAAAAAACGCTTTAGAAAGAAGCTGAACGAAAAATATAGAGAAAAAAGAGAGAGATAAGGTAGAGGGATAAGAAGAAAATATTTTTATGGCAAAATATTTTTATGTTTGTGAGATATTTTATAATGATGGAAAGAACCTTACAACACCCCACGCATTTTTATGATAAAAAGATTTATTTCTTATCGCTCTATTTTTTAACGTATAGATAATTATTTTTTAATTAATTAACATAAAAGATCCTTCAGTAAAAGTTATTTATGAAAGTAATTATTTTACAATGCAAACTGAAAATATAATTTTATTTAACATTTTTGACATAGAAATCTATTTTACCACTAACATGATACACCACGATGCAACACGATACACCATCTGTGTATCGCGTTGCTTGCGTTGCTTGCCTGAAGACTAATATTGAATGTCTCGTGAAAAAGTTATGTTTCCCCAAAACTTCCAAATCGGACCACCATAGACAAGTCTCCACAGTTAACTCGAATGATACTACCACCTTTAGAACCTAATTTTTAGAGACTCATACTTCATACATGGGTAGTTTAGCAACTTAATATTACATTGCATAATTCTCGTGGAATATAATTATATTTAGCACACATGTCGGTCTCGTTTTGTTGCGACCTAGTTGTATCCTAACTTTATAAAAGAGATTAGCACACGGTGGCCCACAATACTATGTACCACACAACTAAAGTAACATACATGGGCCGTTACAGTTGTAAAAAAGGTAATTTATTACAACTGTAACGGCCCATGTTTATTTTTCCACAGAGATTAAGAATAAAACTAGTAATGATTTCAGCGAAGAAAGAAATTGATTAATCACGTGATGAAAAACGACGGTGTGCCCTGAATGGAAAATGAGAGAAATTCACAATATTTTTCGGCACCATTGAGAGGTCTAAACAAATTTTGCAGAAAGGAATTTTCTCCCCAAATACGTCAATCAACTATTGTAGGATTGTACTAAAAAGATATGGTGTGGGTGTACACGGGACGCTGTTAGTGGCAGTAGCACCCTTAGTGGGTCAGCTCTGGTGACACCACCGCCGCGCCTTAATCTACTTAGGTTATTAAAGTTAAACACTACTGTATTTTGAATTGAAAGGGGTTGTAAGAAAGATATACTTATCTGAGGTGTTCCAACCTATTCTGCGACAGTAGCAGCGTATTGTTACCAATCTCAGTTTGTTGCCTGAGGTATCAGATGTGCTGCGCATGTTAATTTAATCTGATGTTGATTACGGTGATCCACGGGGCGCAGTGGTTACTCAAATAAAAATCTACTCTATACACACTTTTATTGAAAACAAGGTTCTAAATTTAAAAAAAATCGTTAAAAGTATCTTATAGTTTCGGTTATAAAAAAAATATTGAAGCAGATTTTAAATAAACGTATTATAACAGACGAACGCTGCGTTCAAAAACGCAATACTGTTCCGTGTACTCTCACCATTCACTAAAGAAAAGAATATTTTGATCTATTTCGACAACGTGGGCATGTCGTAAACGCGAATGGGAGGGTTAAATCTCATTACTTTATAGCAGATGTAAAGCGATTTATAGAGGTAGGCCTGTGGGCTGTATTTTGTTATGTTCCAATAATTCGACGGTTTTAGACGTCAGGCTTTATCCAACTTTCTGCCTTCAGGCCAACATGCTTCGGTTACTTCAGGTGCCATTTTGAACGACTGTTCGAATAAGTTGGAGTAATAATTTGAAAAGCGTAATTTCAAATGGAATGGATGTTGTATGAGGAATGATATAACTTCAGAGACATTTCATGTTTATTGATATCACATTTTTAATTAATTTTAAAGAACTGTCTAGAACTAGAAAGCCAATCCGGCTTTCTACTAGGAACTTGAAAGCCGAAGTTAATCAAAAACTTGTTGATTTCATTACAGGTAGAAATAGAAAAAGCGTTTAGTCAAACAAATACTCGTATTGTAAATTAAATTTGCCCATCCTTCTTTGTTTGAGAAGTATATGATTTTCGGATTGCCTATACATAAATAAAATACATAGCTTGAAGGTACTTAATATCAATTATTACATAATATTACATTAATTATTTTGAATATTTTATTCATACTGGTATTGTCATGATAAATAAGTTACGCCGGCAATCCGTTTATCAAGCAACTGGCGTAAAAGTGTTTCCGCGGTACATTTATTTACAAAAAGATAACGTGGCATATAAAAATAATTAGCCTATAAAAAGAACGCAATGTGTCACAAAACTGGCGGAATGCAAAATTACATAGGGTGCCTTGCAATTCTTTGAGATTGCATCTGGGTCGAGCGTCACGTGTCGCGGATGTGTTGCACAAACGAGCAGTAAAACGCTTGTATCGCGTAAAATCGTAGCGTATCGGATTTATTTGTTTTATTAGACTGAAGTAGCAAAGGAGCATGCAGTCCACCTTACGTCCACTTACCATCCAATGGATACTACCGCCCATGGACATCTGTAAGCAACTTCATATAGAACAGAGGTTCTATCTGGAGTCGATCTACTCCCGAGGACTAAGATGGTCGCCTTATATATACTCGTAAGTGAGCCGGCAATTAAACCCTTCCACCAAAATGCAAGCATTGCTTCACGCTAGAAATAGGTGTGACGGTGGTATTTCCCCGGTTGAACTAAACTGGTTCGACCACCTGGTACTTACGTATGCGGGATAAAGTGATGATAATAGAGAGGGATTAAGTTATACTACTCAATAGTAGTTTCGTTTGGGACTTAAAGAATACAAAATAATCGTTTTGTAAAGCTGATAAAACACTTTGTCTGTTTCGCCCGCAGCAATATCATTACCGGCCATTGTTGCATGTACGGATGTCTCGTTGTCAGAGCGACCACAATCGACGCTGACAACGTATCTGGTGATGTATGTCACCTCAACTTGTTGAGGTGTGTTTGACACATTTTATATAAATATGATATACGTCTACTACACCAGGCTTTAAGGCAGTAGGTGTATATAAACTTTTAACTATTTACCATAGGCAAGCGTTAACTGCAATATCGCCTAATGTAAGATTGTTTGACGTTTGTGACTTTTTTAAGTCACAAACGTCAAACATTTATCAACGGAAACCCTTATTTATTTATCGCTTCTATTATTAAATATTATTTAAAAATATGAAACATGAATATAAAATTGACAGTATTAAAATTTCAAATACTCTTAGTTTTATTGGGATAAACATATTTTATCGATAAAAATTCGTATCGTACCGAGCTTATGTGTTGTTGCTTTTTTCTTATCCATCTAAGAAACAACAATACTTAAAATTACTCCCATAAGGTAGACGTTGTGTCTACCTTATGGGAGTAATTTTAAGTGTTAAGTCACTGCCATCACGAAGGTTCTAACCACCTTAAGCACTTTTAACTACAAACATTTTGTCTTCACACTATTTTTATTTAAAACATGTTTAATCTTTTTCGCATACTTAAATATTAAAAACGCCCGTTTGCAACGACCATATTCTGTTTACGTAGCGAAGCATATGGCTCCGCAGTCGTCTTTAATTAAATTTAAAACTTCTGACGTCACGCCGTGCCTGTCTGTGCGTGCTAATTCTTTCTCAACTGGTGCTGAGATGAAATATTTATGGCATGACTCCACCCAGAGTAATGAGCAAAGGATACGGATAATGTAATAGTAATTTTAAAATCGTACATCTCGCGGTAGATGGCAACTATTATATCGGCCTGACGTTGTCTTCGTTGACGTTGGTTCGACCGATTGTTTTAGATCCTATTAATTTATAAAATTTCGTTGTCAGGATGTAACCTTCAAAATGACAGTCGTGCTTTTGATTTCAACACATTTGTTCCCTTTTGATATTTATAAGGCGCGGAGGGGAGGATGGAAGTTTGACTTTATCTTCTAAAGTTCAAAACAAAAAAATCTACGCAAAATCAACGTAGTTGCCGTTTTGACGTATATTTAAACACATTATTGCTTTTGGGCATAAAACAGATTTTCCAATACCCGAACGACGTGACGTTTGACCGGAGGGCCACGATAAATTCGCTTTAAACGTCATTTCGAATTTTTAAACGAATTTTGGCAAATTTTATTAGGTATTGCAACGAAATTTCGTGGATATCGTGGATTTATGACCAGATTTACAGGTAAAACCTATGTTTTTTTAATAATCTTCCTAAATAGCTTACAGAAAAATGACAATTTTTAACCGACTTCAAAAAAGGAGTACCTAGATTCTCAATTCGAATGCAATTTTTTATGTTTGATACATCGAAAATTGTGGATAGGGTGAACCGATTTTGGCCTTTTTTTATTTGCAAGCTGGTGCTTCTCGTTTGATCCCATTTTAATTTGGTTCACCTCTGACTTATACATAATACTGAAGTCGGCGCTCATATACTTGTAGTACACAGATTCGTCGTTGTAATCTGACAAAATATGTTGAGCGCCGACTTTGGGACGATGTACTATGTATGAAAGAAACCAACAAATACTTTTTTTTTCTTTTTTGTGCCATAGAAGTCTGCTTCTATTTTAGTTATTTTATCGACTTTTGAAGCGCCACTGCTGAACGAGTCTTGAGAAATTGTATCAAAAACCCAGTAAATTTTATATATATTATTATGTATACAAAACTCAGTTAATTTATAACTACAAAAGGCAATAGAAATAAATAAGTATCATCAACGATATTTTTCTACAGAAAATATAAATGTACGAGCATACCGTTTCTGTAGTACGTAACAATAGGTTTTGTCGTTTTTAAGTGGTTGATACTCAAGTTATTTTATATTTTTGTGTCTCTATGGGAAAGTTATTTTTTCCATCGAGTTTATATGGCAGCCTAGATTTGATGCGGTAGGCTTTACGATTAAGTCTTGCCTAAAATAAAATCTATGTAATTTTGCTTGCCATCTTGCATGCCACGGTAAATGCAAGAATAAGAGCACACTTTTAATATTTTAATTTTATAATTTTAAGTATTAACACAATGTGTAACGTCTTTCAGGGCTGACAGGTTTATCCGATACTTATACTTTAATATATTAAGAAACTTCACCTAATACATGAATAACTTTATTAATTTCATGTTCTACATCTAAAGGTTTCAATGAACTATTGAAGGTATTGAAACTTACAATTTATCGGAATTATCTCGGGCATACAAATTAAGTCGATAGTAGAAACTTCGTACTCCCATTGTTTCTGAGATTACAAGACCGGGCCGAGCCGAAATTATTTTATCAAACATCCTAAGATGTAAGCTTCAAAAATCTTCCCCAACTTAACAGCGAATTTAAACTAATTGAAAAACTTTTCTAATTATAGGCTTAACAGATACTTGGAGTAAATCGCCTTAAGGGTAAACAACACCTCAGGAATTCGCACCCGGTGAGCGTGGAGGGACGTGTGGGGCAAGTGATAAGAGAATTGTCATAATAATTTAAGACATGTACCTAAATAAATGATCTTTTAAATTTAACAAAATCTCCAATGTTCATCTATTTTACTGATTGATCCTCTTACTTTAAGATATAAAATAAATTAAATCAATCGATATTTTAATCTTATTAAAACTACGCAAAAAAATTGTGATTTAAAAAATATATGATATCGTTACTTGTTGGTCCTCTGAGCGTACCCGTTCACTTGGTTTTACGTTTCGTTTAGTGATTAATATTGGATGGGTTACATCCAATCCATCCACTACGACTCAACCTAATCCTAGGCCATAAATTAGGCTTGCAGTAAAATCATGAAATGAGCAAAATTAAAGATCAATAACTAAATAAGAGGCTCAAATACTATTTTCGTTTGCTAAATATTAAAGGAGTATGTTTAAACATAATTATTATGTTACTTTAAATGAAGTTCATTCATAATTTATGCGTCAATCAACTAATATAGACGCAATAATTGATATAAATATAAAATATAAAATAACATATCATTTATTTTTAAAAGTGCACATGTAATAGATGAATTAGTTTTAGAGGATCAAATAATATTGTGTCATAATTTAATTATATAAAAATATAGGGTACTTTGCGGAGACAAGTATAAATGTAGTAAACTTTAGTTGACCTTAAATATATTAATGATGGTTTCATTTATTTGTATCACATTATTTACTGCACGCTACAATATAAACTTGTAAGAATTCATTAATTCTGCAAAAATCTTCTTTAAAAACGATTCAATAAACAATACTGCTTCATCTAATAATAGAAAATTCCAAAATAGCTAGCATAAGTATTAATAAACTCTATGTACTCGTAGAAAATATAAAATGTATTTTTTACATATAAAATATTTCCTAGTTAAATAACGCCATTTCTATTCCAATTGTTTAGCTTTACTTCATTTTAACTATAAATTATTTGTATCACAGTAATCTATTCCGCTAATTTGCATCACTTGTGCCGCTGAGTCCTGCGTAAGAGCTTAAAAAGACGTTGCATTAAGAATAAAAATGCGCATTGGTTTTCATTCTCTAGAGTCTTATTACAATAAAAAGTTTTAACAACTTGTTTTAATTGTTATGTTTTTAAGTAATTTAACGTAATGAGATGTTCCTTTCCATTAAAAAATACCTAATTTTGCTTAGCGTACGTTCTACCGTCAAGCAGTACCCTTTGTACGAGTTTATCTTGTTTCCTCAAAACAATCATTGTTTATGTTTTCGTACATCATTTTACAGTACATTGCAAGTTATGATCGAGAACGAAAACAAAAACGTGAAGTGTACGTTGCAATGTATGAGCAAAAACGTAAACAACGATTGTATTGAGGAAACAAGATAAACTCGTATTAAGGGTACAGTTCAGTGAACAGTGTTTTATATGCTTATAGATATTTCAATAAAGTGATAATTTACGTGAGGTTGATTATATATGTCAATGGACTTTAATGGCCATTACCATCATATTGACCAAATACTCATTCGCTTCTATAAAATTAAAAAAAAAGATGTAGTAAATTGTACAGTTACAAATTGCCAATTTTATTATGTTTTTTCTTATCACTAAATTTTAAAAGGAAAAACATTTCGCTAAGTTCCTAATGCCTTTACAAAAATGAAAACTCCCTTAAGCTCCCTTTACAGTGTTCAGATTTTTTTTCGTTTTGAAACAACTAGTTTTTGCTTTTTCACTCACACTACGTAGAAATGATGAGTGTTCTATATACCTGTAATGGCGATTCACACTGAACCAAACTTACTGTAAAAAAATAATGACTGATGTATACAGACAGTGATAAGTCGATGGTGTACCAAAAAATAAATAAATGAATAGATAAATAAATAAAAACATTTCTTTATTATTCGCTCAACTGGTTGCAGTATAGTCGCGTTTGGTGCAACAAGGGCTTTATATTAAGGGATCCGTTCGCAATCATCGTTTTAGTGAAATGTGATGCAGTTACTGCGTTTTGTATGCAAATTTAACTGAGGCTTAACACTTTGATCATGGCGTGATCATGGGTCTCAAAAATACGCCCCTTTTATGTATCAACGTAGTAGTTTGAATAATAGGTGATAAAACTTGATATAACCCGTAGAATTAATGTAATTTTCAAAAACAGTAGTTCATTATTAAATAAACCAGTTTTATATGTGCTATCTATGTACCTCTTATGTAAAACGCCTGATATTTTGGAATAAAGCATTTATGATTTAAATATCGCAAATAATGACATAATTATACAATCACATAGAACAGGATACTTAACAATACTTATACATTATATTAAAACACGACACATTATTCAGATCCATTTGCGATCCAATGAGTCATCATTCTGATGTCTGTCTGGCCGGGGATTGAACCCGCAACCTTATGCGTGTCAGACCGGCATGGTGACCGCTCAGCCAAGCGGATCGTCTAATCGTTGTTACAAGGGAGTTACAAAATATCATCGTCAACAGTACGTACCATCATGTATACCGTTTTCTTGTTTTTAACCAACTTCCTACGGAAGAGATGATATCTACGTACGTATATTTCAGAACTATGTACTGTGTATGTACTAAACCAACATATATTTGAATTATTTTTTACTTTTCTGTAGCATGGAAGTCGATGATATTTTAGTTCCTTTTTTTACTC
>DWLI01001930.1:0-14202 GCA_018249915.1 Cecropterus dorantes dorantes | reverse complement strand
AGTCAGTTACTTTAAGTTAATACAAAAACATTTTGTTTATATAAATGACTATGTATACGGTTTCATTGCAGTGATTGGAATCCAGATTGTAGTTATCTCAATTCTTAGAAAACAGGACACTCAAAGATAACTTTATATTTTGAATAATTAGAGCAATTAACATATTAGTAACATATTCAGCTCGATTCACGTACTTATCATTTTATTTTCGGATAAAAAGATTTATGCGCTTGCTTTAAAATTACACAATTTTACAATACTAAATTAATGTTGACTTAGACTATATTCTTTAAAAAATGTCGATCGTTTCAGTCTGTACTTCATTAATACCATATAATCCAAAGTTTACAACTTACGAACAAATTTATCATTAAACTTTATACTATTTCCAAGTTCCAAATTTACTTTATTTTTGCTCAACGTCTTTACAGCAAACTTTACAGCAAAAAAAAAGAAAACATTAGAAAACCGAAACGAATTACGTTGGGAATTTAAAAGTAAATGCATTTTTTATCCAACAGGCTCAAATAGTAGTGCTAGCGGCGCAGATCCTCTGGTCGGAGGACGTGGAGGCGGCGCTGGCCAGCGGCGGCGGAGACGGGCTGAAACGCGTACAGGCTCACGTAGAGAACATGCTCAACATACTGGCCGACTCCGTACTACAAGAACAACCGCCGTTGAGGAGGAAGAAATTGGAACACTTGGTGAGTGTGTATGACAACTGTTAATCGTGTTTTAAGGTTGCGTCTTCTATCTTTTAGGAAATGAGTTAAAATTGTGTGGCATTGCTTGGTATATACTTTAGTAGCTGGAATTATACAGCTTGGTCATATATATAAATCTCACACATAAATAGTTATTGCCTGCCATACATGAAAAAATACCAAAAATAAGTTTGTACAACTGACCCAAATTTAATGCAATTAAATGTTTTGATTTGATTTGCCCATTCACTTTATCTATTTTAACTATAACCAAAGAACGCATCTGTTGAAGTATAAATAGATTTCGATAGTGTTTAAATAGACACAGTTATATATATTATTAATATTTTGAACAGTTAACACGTTTCTTTGATTTTATTAGGTTGATTAAATTACTGTCCTGTATTTCAACAGATCAACGAATTCGTACACAAGCGTACAGTAACCCGCCGCCTGATTGCATCCGATGTGAACAGTCCCCGTTCGTTTGAATGGCTCTGTGAAATGAGATTCTACTTTGATCCTAGAAACAATGACGTAAGTGAAAAGTTTTACAGGTAATATATATGAATCGTACGACAGAACATATCACCACCACATATCCCTATCCGATACTAAGAGTGTTAAGCATTGCTATGTTCCGGCTTGAAACTTGTAAATGAAAGGAGACCTATACCAGGCATTCCAATTTTATCCTCAGGGAGTAATGTATCTATAGCTG
This sequence comes from Cecropterus dorantes dorantes, assembly GCA_018249915.1. Taxonomy (NCBI): domain Eukaryota; kingdom Metazoa; phylum Arthropoda; class Insecta; order Lepidoptera; family Hesperiidae; genus Cecropterus; species Cecropterus dorantes. Next base: position 12,777 of record DWLI01001930.1, on the reverse strand, counting down.
ACCTCAGGTAGGGCTTTATAAAGATGGTAAACCCCTATATGGTTGGACTTTTGAGACAGCATTGTTACATGTATTTCTACCTAATATTATGAATGTTACGCGCTGTTGTGCTCTAGTTTGAATGGTATGGTAAGGGAGACATACTTCTCTGTCCATAAGTGGCCGATAACCATCAGATGAACTGCATACTCGTTTGCTACTTTAAAATCATATAGTGGTGAATTATTTCTCAAAACAGGTACTTCAACAGCTGACAATCCACATGGCGAATGCCAAATTCTTATACGGATTCGAATATCTCGGAGTGCAAGATAGATTGGTGCAGACTCCACTTACTGACCGTTGCTATCTTACTATGACTCAAGCTTTGGAAGCCAGGCTTGGTGGATCACCTTTTGGTAAGTTTTACGATAACAATAACATATACAAAATCTAATATAAAGTTGTAAAAACTGTAAATAAAGAACTAGGTTACAGACAAATATACCTACAGTTGACATGACTATAACTTTTTATATTCTAATTACTCACCCGAAAGCCTTTGGTCATTTTTACACTGTATTTTACTTACATTGCGCCTTTAATTCTTGAGGGTTGAAATTTCACAGCTTTCAAGGCTTCAACTACACATTAGTTATTTGTCTATTTTATTAAAACATTTAAAAAACATCTATCTTAAAGAAATCAAAAAGATATAAGAAATTTTAAAATATTAGTCATTTAATTGTTGATAAGGCATCTGACTGTAGTTTTTCGGCCATTTGTCTAAATCATTTAAAGAATACGATGATTATATGATTATGCAGAAAAATGGAAGATAACAGTGACTTATTAATAATTTACTTATTTTTATTATTTAAGGTCCGGCTGGTACCGGTAAAACGGAGTCGGTGAAAGCTCTCGGCAACCAACTGGGCCGCTTCGTGTTGGTCTTCAACTGTGACGAGACCTTCGACTTCCAGGCTATGGGTCGTATTTTCGTGGGTCTTTGCCAGGTAAAGTTATTTATGATAGATAATGTTGCATATTACACTTTTCAAATTAAATTGTAATAAACATATTTTCAATCTTAATTTACTTGTCGATAGAATTAAGTTGTCTTTGAAATTATTTTTATAATAATTATAGTAAAATAATAGTTTAAAGATGAACACTTCGCGGTTCGACTGTTTTTATAAAAGCAGCAGTATTAGGCGCGGATATTGTATGATTTGAAGTAAGGGACATATAAAGTTTTTTTGAAAGTATTCTATGAAATAAGTTGTATAAAACATATCTGAAATATTTTTAGGTTGGCGCGTGGGGTTGCTTCGATGAGTTTAATCGTCTGGAAGAGAGAATGCTTTCAGCCGTTTCGCAACAAGTGCAGACTATTCAAGAGGCGCTCAAGAGTCACCAAGAAGGAGATAATACTGGTAAATACTATCAGATTGTGAAACAGAAGAATCTGTTACATATTTTAATGATGTCGATGGTAGATGGCTGTGAATTATACACTTTAGACTTACCTTTATTTGTTGAAATTGAGACAGTGATATAGTAACAATATTGAAAGAGTATTCTTATATGTAATAATAGTATAAAGCTGAATGGGAATAATGTACATTTTGTTTAACTGGATTTTTGACCATTATTATAAAGTCTTTGTTACTGATTATTTGATATGTTTAAATTTTTGTGCTGTTTTATCATCTATTTTTTATATTTCACAGCCAAGTCCATAACCGTCGAATTGGTGGGCAAACAAGTTCGCGTCAGCCAAGACATGGCTATCTTCATCACGATGAATCCTGGATACGCCGGTCGATCCAACCTGCCGGATAACTTGAAGAAGCTGTTCAGAAGCTTGGCCATGACCACACCCGATAGACAGCTTATTGCCGAGGTGATGCTGTTCAGCCAAGGGTTTAGAACTGCTGAGAAACTGGCCTGCAAGATCGTGCCATTCTTCAAGTAAGTTAATTTTTTGATACTTGTATATGTTTATATGCTTTTACAAATGTATCTTCAATGTAATTTCTTATCAGACTTGCTTTTATACTAGGCGACCATCTTAGTCTTCGGAAGAAGCGACATATCATCTAAGTTTGACTTCGTGAAGTCTAAGTTAGATACGGTGCTTCTTCCGAAAGACTTCTACGTGTAGAACCCATATTCCACATAGAGTTGATTATAGATACTCATGGACGATGAGTGGAACAGTGACCACTTAGCACCAGGTGGACTCATGCATAACTTACCACTTCAATCTTAAATGAATGTCTCTCGTTATTCACTAAACGCGCAGTTTTATGGATTTATAGTATAAAAAATAAAAATGTAATGACATTTTTGGATCTCAATATATTTATTTTGCAGACTATGCGACGAGCAACTGTCCAACCAGTCGCATTATGATTTCGGTCTACGTGCCCTGAAATCCGTGCTCGTGTCCGCTGGTAATGTGAAGCGTGACCGCATTCAGAAAATAAAGGTATATTGGGTATTTCGTTATTGTTTTACCAGTATTCACAATATGTCAAATACTAATATTACCATAAATCTTAAACATACCTGCTGCCCAACTAATATAACTTTTTCCACAGTAAAATTTAATCAAACAATAATAAACATAACTATCAAAATTGTATGCATAAATTAATAAGATGGTATTCCATTATCTTTAATTATTTGTCTGTCTGCACGATATTCGGTCGGTTTTAAAGTGATTCACCGTACCTACCTACATTTTTATAGGAGAATTTAATAGAGCGCGGCACAGAAGTACCGGACGAGGCTTCCATAGCCGAATCGCTCCCCGAGCAGGACATTCTGATACAATCAGTCTGCGAAACCATGGTACCCAAGCTGGTAGCCGAAGATATACCGCTGCTGTTCTCACTGCTGAACGACGTGTTCCCCAACGTTGGATATACCAGAGCGGAGATGACAGGTTAGCTTGTAATGTTTACTTTATGTTATGTAAACTGTCCCTAATCTAGCATTAACTGTCATTCCTGAGAAACTTTAACTTCTTTCAACGTTAAAACATCTTACGTTTGATTATCAAGAATTTATTAACGCACTGGAAAAAACTGTCCCAATCATGAAAGCCCGGACAGCAATAAGTCTAAGCCACATTTTGAAAACGTAATGTATACATCTAATATTCACAGGTCTTAAGAACGAAATCCGTGCAGTATGCGCCGAGGAATTCTTGGTTTGTGGAGAAGGCGACGAACAGGGCACAACTTGGATGGAAAAGGTATTGTTCAACATTTATTAACAAAAACTGGGACATTGAATTTTTAAGGTGGCTAGAAATATTAACAGAATCCTTCGCCGGATAAGGATTTGTTTTGCAGCTAGAGTGGTTTTTGACATCGGAATTAACAACATAATATCATCAGTGACTCGTCTGTGCACCAATAATTTTTGGTATATGAGTTTCTTATGTTTATGCACTATGTTTATGTAATTTACTCATGAACATCGAATATTATTTAACAAAAAAGTCATGGTCATATTAAAACATTTTAACCTTATTGGTGAAGGCCGATAATATACAACATAATAATATATGATATTGAATATGGCATCAATAACTCATTAACAATTTATATGATAACTTAAGGATAACATTTTATGCTTACTCATTAAATTTATTTTATTATGTCGGACACTGTGTTTATAAGTAAATAAGTCTAACTATATTCATCATTATATTTATTAAATAAACTTTTTATATAACACCTTGGAAGATATGTATACAAATTTGTGTTATAAAAATGTATACCTCTAAAAACAAATAGTTCTACATATTTCGTGTAGAATTTAGTTATTTAATTATAAACAAAAACGGAACTTGTCGTAATTAATAAAACCAAAATAAACACAGTGTCACGGCACATAATTATATATATACACATATCGATACAACATACGGTAGTCCGTGAGTGTGAATGCGTATGCGTTTTCATGCTAACCCGCTAACGGCACGTAGAGGCGCAGCGCGTCGTCGCGCGCGCAGCACAGCACGTGGATCGAGAAGGTCAGTCGGCAGCCAGGTGGCGGGTGTGGCTCACGTTATGTGCGAGTACCCTTTGCGGTGTTACGCTGTCGTATTTGTATGGTCATATTTATGTTTATTTATTATATTACGCTTATGAGTGTTTACGGGTTGTTTGATACTTGTTGAGTGGGTATATCGGTTTATTTTATTCTGTCTAGATTTAAAGGCTGAAATATTGGAATGCATGTAATGGAACAAGTATTGCGTAAATAGTTTAAAGTATAATATTTTCTATTTCATTCAAATTTTTTGAGAAGAGGACATCATGCGATTAGACCATTTTCTAAAACCCATGAAACATACGTGGCTAATCACGAGGGTAGGATTCTATCATGATTATGATCATAAAAATATGATAATGTAATAAGGTCCTAGGTTCTAGTATCCGGCCAAAATATCTATTTTGGTAACATGTGAAATTTGGTCGGATTCTAGCAATCCTTCAAAATTACCCATATATGTTTGTGCTAACCTTTGTTATGTGTTACTTTTGAAATCTTGTAATTGTGTTGTCAAAATTGGCATATAGGAGAGATAAAATTACATTACTGGAGATTACTTTTCTTCGCAGTGTGATTCAGTCATCCTATCACGCACGAGTTCGCTCATTGCACTTAGTTTTTATATGATTTAAAGTTCTTCGACATTTTTGGCATATTTCATCTTACGCTTATTCAGTTTTTGCACCGTAGTCTTTGTGTTTTTGCATTCGACCCTTTCGGAAGACCCTTTATAAATCGTTAACTAATTTAACGCTGTCTTGGCCTTATGATCAATGTTTATGCTAACTTCTACTCCTCATTAAGTATGTAGTGTCAGAGATTCTCCAGCACCTGTGCATAACTGGGCCTTTACCAATTTTATTTTAATATATGTTTAACATGATTTATGTATGGTGTAGGTCCTGCAATTATACCAAATATGCAAGTTGAACCACGGATTGATGATGGTCGGTCCATCCGGCAGCGGTAAATCAACTGCATGGCGTGTACTGCTGAAGGCATTGGAGAGGTAATAAAGTTTTCTTTTAAAATAACCACAGTAGTTACATATCACATGATAAGAATATAATGTACCTAATGCAAAATTTTCATTTCTTTTCTGTTTAAATACCAACATTTTGTGTTTGTTTGATTTTTGGGGAAATTCTTTTAATGCGCGGTTATTAAGAGGACATTTATCGTTGCCCTGTTATAACACGAAATCTTTACTTTTTAATTCGTTAGATGATAGTCTACATTCTTTGGAGTTTCAAGTATTTAAAATTTATTTGCCAATTTTTTTTCGTTCTCGTTCAAATTTCTTTTATTCTCACTGTGCGAGATACATATTCAAAAATCTGATCTATACTTTCTTTAAAATAGATTTGAAGGCGTAGAAGGCGTAGCGCATGTGATTGACCCGAAGGCGATGTCCAAGGAAACACTTTACGGAGTGCTCGATCCCAACACTCGCGAATGGACCGATGGTCTATTCACACATATTCTCAGGTAATGTCAACTCTACGATTAATTCTGAACCTTCGCTTCAAACAGCATAAACAGCTTCAATATGAAACTTGTAAGTGAAGTTTATGGCTGTAGAATTAAGCTAATTCAGTAGAGATAGGTTGAAAAGATTATATAAACAACTTTCTAGTACATTATTAAGGTTAAATACTTTATATTCCTGCTACTAAGCGATATTATGTGGGACAACTATCGGGCATATTAGGTGTTTGTTACCCTTGTACCCCTTGTATTCGGGTGATTAACTCTACTACTATGTGACCAAGCTCACCATCCCCTTCTCATAACGTTCTTCAATAATAAAAATGACAGAAATGTAACATTATGCAATGATTATGATAATAAGATTGTCATAATATGCAATAATCATAGGAAAATAATCGACAACGTCCGCGGCGAGATCAACAAGCGGCAATGGATCATATTCGACGGCGACGTGGACCCCGAATGGGTTGAGAATCTCAACTCTGTGCTGGACGACAACAAGCTGCTGACGCTGCCCAACGGCGAGCGGCTCTCGCTGCCACCCAACGTGCGCGTCATGTTTGAGGTACTGTACATTACTTTTTATTTCTTTTTTTTCTCATAATATTGAATTAGAAAATACAGTGCAGTAAAGTAAACATGCAGTGCCCCTGAAAGTAAGTGGGAACTGCTACCCATGCACATCTATAATGTAACCCAGATGAGATGAGAGTCGTTTCAGGTTGCCACAGATCTGTTGCTATCCGGATTCGAATCCCAGCCAGATAGACATCTGAATGATGAATTTAGATTTACTGTTCTGCGTCTGGGTGTTTGTGTATTCGTCTTAGTGTGTCTGTGGCACCTGCGATACAGGAGAAAATCATAGTGCAGTGCTATGAGTTTAGAAGGCGTGTTTTTTAATCACCAAGGTCTAGGTTAGAATTTCTCCGATAAGTTTGTCTTAGGGAGACATAGTTATCGGACCTAATTCAGTCCATGTTTTTTGATTCGCAGTATATTAGTAAGTATTTTAATAATTATATACATTTTTTTCTTATATGTTATTATGACTGGAAAGAACTGTTATTGAATTCCTTATCCTATCAGTTTACAAACCATTTATTAAAAATGTAGTACTGTAATCTACAATAAAAACTACATTCTGGTGACGTAATTGCTTTAGGTATCTCTAATGGATCATTCAATTTTAATTGTATGTTTACTAGGTACAAGATTTGAAGTACGCGACACTGGCCACCGTGTCACGTTGTGGTATGGTGTGGTTCTCGCAGGACGTCCTCACCACTGAAATGATATTTGAGAACTACTTGCTCAGGTAACAATTTGTTGATAATACTCCTAAAATATTTAATTGTGAAATAAAAGTGTGTGTGTGTATGTGTATAATAAGTATTGACATGTTACAGGCATTAAATCAGTTAACGGTTTCAGGTTGAGAAACATTCCTCTGGAAGATGGAGAGGAAGATTCGTTCAGTATTGTAATGGCTGCTCCCACGGCGGGTGGTGATCAAAATGCCACTGAAAATATTCTTTCACCAGCATTACAGGTAACTCATAATGAATACATTTCGTGTATATCTATACAATAAATGATTGGTTTATTCTTTCAAATAGATGTACCGTTTGTTACATATTTTGATGAAATGTCGCTTAGATTTAGTTTACTACTATAACATAGACCTATATAGCCTTTGTTATTCGTATTGCTTCGAATTTCAAAATGCTTCAAACTTGCCTAAGTAAGACATTTCTTAGAACTTTTGTCTATGTTAATCTTTAGACTCAGCGCGACGTGGCAGCGATCCTCCAACCGCTGTTCTACGGGGACGGCTTAGTGGTGAAGTGCTTAGAGCGGGCTGTATCCCTAGACCATATTATGGACTTCACTCGCCACCGAGCGTTGTCTTCCTTACACTCTATGCTCAACCGTGGTGTCAGGTATGAGATATTTCTAAGGCTTGAAATATTTATTAATTTAATCTTGTTTTTATTATATTGAGAAAAATGTAATAGCCAAAAATGTAATAATAGCCTACATATTTTACTCAATCAAAATAAATATGTTATAACACGTCCGAAATATTTTTATACTATTTTGTTAATAATATTGAATGAACTTGTAATAATGTTTTTATTTCATGAATAATGTCATTCTCAGGAACATTTTGGGATACAATCGTCAGCATCCTGACTTCCCAGTAACAAGTGAGCAGTTAGAAGCCTATGTACCAAAATGGCTTGTATATTCACTTCTGTGGTCGTTCGCTGGAGATGCTAAACTTAAGGTATTTTACCATACACCATATTTTTCTTATAATTTGAGTTTCTCAATAAACAGATATATTTATTAATATCATATTTTATTTCTAGGACCGTAATGAATTGGGTGACTTCATAAGATCCGCCAGTACTATGCAACTACCTCATTGTGGACCTAATCAACACATTATTGATTTTGAGGTGGGTACAAGCATTTTTTTAATACATCAAGCCAATTTAATAATAAATTCACACAGTACGAAATGTTTTATTTTATGTTAGTTAATAGAGAGTTAACCATTACTATTAGACACATGACTAAAAATCCGTTACTTTTGTGTGTGTGTGCGTGTGTGAAATACGTGGCTATTGAACCGACACTGTCAAAATTACTATATTATATTGATATTTTTATGGTAAAATTTGATTTGAAATTTTGAAGATTTTTTTCCATGTATCTTTAAAATTTCTTCACGTTTAATATGATGAAACAAGGACGTACGCTCTTTCAGTACTCAGTGCTATTGTATAATAAGAGGATTCCAATCAATTCATAAACAAATGTACATTTGTCCGCAGGTGTCGATAACGGGCACTTGGGTGCCGTGGTCGGCCAAGGTGCCCCAGATCGAGGTGGAGACGCACAAGGTGGCGGCGCCCGACGTCGTGGTGCCCACGCTCGACACCGTCAGGCACGAAGCGCTGCTCTACACCTGGCTGGCTGAGCACAAGCCGCTTGGTGAGTGATGGAAATACTTAATTTTTCATTTAGTACAATATCTCACAGAAAAGTTGTTGGAATAAAGACTCCCTTAAAAAGGGGTGTACGGCTGTAAACATCGTGTTTCTCTAAATAGACACACGAACTCTTACACATTATATATATTAGTAAAGGAAAAGTTAAGTAATTTCTTAAGAAGCCATTAGGACCCATGTCTTAAATTATATCACTTGTTGCCTCCTAAAACAAGTAAAGATTCAAAACGGCTAATACATTACCATTTTAATTACCAATTACTTTTGTTATAAAAATATGATGTTTATCTGTAGTTCATAAATTATCTCTAAGCATTTTGATTATGACACAGAATGAGATTATAGTACACTCAGTTAATTTAATTAATACGAAATTCATTCTACCCTTACCAGTACTATGCGGCCCGCCTGGTTCCGGTAAGACCATGACGCTGTTCTCTGCTCTGCGTGCTCTGCCGGACATGGAGGTGGTCGGCCTCAACTTCTCGTCCGCGACCACGCCTGAGCTGCTTCTCAAGACCTTCGATCACTACTGCGAGTACAGGAAGACTCCTAATGGTGTTGTACTTGCTCCTGTACAGGTAAATGGTGTATGAAGTGTGTATAGCCTTCCTCAATAAATGAACTATTTAATACAATTTTTATATTCGAACCAGTAGTTCCAGAGATTAGCCCGTTCAACCAAACAAACTCTACTGATTTATAATATTAGTAAAGATATCAGTTTTCATGTAAGATTTGGTTGTTGTACCATGGAACAAAATAGCTATAAAGTAGCGTCGAAGTTCCACAGCTACTTTGTCCATTAAAATAATATATGTATATGTGCATGTAAGATCGCTGTCTTGAGATCTCTCATAATTACATATATATCCAATCAGTTGTGATTATGACACAATTTAGACCAAACGTTCTATAAATATTTTTATTACTTAAAAATATTGGTCAACGTTACAGTGTGATTTATTTATCCTATATTGTTTTTAGCTTGGCAAATGGCTGGTTCTATTCTGCGACGAAATCAACTTGCCGGATATGGATCAGTACGGCACTCAGCGTGTCATTTCCTTCCTGCGACAACTTCTCGAACACAAAGGATTCTACCGCGCAAGTGGTGAGAATCTCATTTCAAATCTTATTTTATAATTTGTAATATTATTTTTTGCTCTATATCCATTGAGAAACAATAATAATTTCCTAATTTACAAATGTGTGTAATATATTATATTTTACTATAAAAAGCTTTATTCTCTTTCATTTTATCAATATACTAATGTGATGATTATATTTGCAGATCACTCTTGGGTTCACCTGGAGCGTATCCAGTTTGTAGGCGCCTGCAACCCGCCCACTGATCCCGGCCGTAAGCCGTTGTCACATCGTCTATTACGACATGTGCCTGTTATATATGTTGACTACCCCGGAGAAATGTCTCTAGAACAGGTAAAATATTATTTGATTTTTTTAATTGTTCATTTATTTATGTATTCATTTATATAGACTTATCAACTAGATTACATATTACAGATTATTATGAATAGATGGCCATAATGATGATAAACATTTGATTCTATTATAGATACGTACAGCTAACTTAATAATGTGCAAAAATATAACAACATCATGATTATAATATTAAACGGGGTGCAACAGAATTCCACAACCATTACATTAAAAGCTAATTGGAAAACACTACCTAATTAATACGACTAATACGAGTAAAATCAAAAATAGCTAGTTACGGCGATTTCTGATAGAAATGATAAATTTGAACCTTCAGAACATTAAGAAAAATATTCGCAGTACTTTGCTACTTTGAGAATTTTTCGAGGACACCTGGAGATAAGAAAATTACCTACGATATCCTTCGTTCTTCCAATATATCTCAAATTATACCAAATTTTTCAAAAATCGCAATCTTTCTACATTTTTCAGTCAACATCATCGCTTCACATTTTTTTATGTATGTTATGTACATGTAAATGACAATTTGTAAGTGCCCCCGTAGGCCTATACAAAATAAAGACATTTCATTTCATTTCATTTCTGTACTCGTTCGTTTTGTTCTCGAATAACTGATTGTCAAAGTAAAAATGGATTCTATTACATTGGTCAACGATTACTTCGCGTTAAATCATAATGCGGAGAACGCTAAACGAGAAAATTAAACTGATAAAATTTCAAAAAAAATCATCATATTTACATGTCAAAAAAATATTGTGACGTTCATCAAGCATTTTAAAGACGGGCAAATTTTTGGCATTTTTTTTTTCTTAGTTTTCGGGCGATTATCGCCCACGCGAAGAAATAAGACTCGATTTGAAATCTAGAAAATCACCAAAATTTTGAATTTTTTAAATATCCCTTAATTTTTGTACGTAGTGTATATGAATTGTGGCTTAAATCGAATATAAAAATACACATCTTTAAGTATACAAAAATATTAAATAATAGTAGGAAATAATAACTTTTTTTCGAGTTTGTGATGTTAGAAAATTGACCTTTTCCTCCTTTATGTATATACGATCTATTCAATTTTTAAAATTAAACATCATGTTCAACCCGCATTAGTCCCCCGCTGGACATGCGCCTCTCCCAAGGCGTGCCTCTGAGCCCGATCATGGGCTCTCCACATCGAGTTACTTTCCGCAGCCCGGTGCAGATGGTCACCGAGGAGTTAATATTAAACATATTTCTAATTTTAAAAAATGAAAGCAACAACATCGCAATAAATTGTTCAAACATAAAATAATAATAACATTAAAAACTGCATCAAGATAGAATTATTAAATTTTCGACTCTTTTGTAACCAAATATTTAAAGTGTTTACATCGATTCTTTCTGTCTTCTTCGTAAACTGTTACTGATAATTCAATTCGCTTAATATTCATCCTATTTGCGTCAGTCTGAGAGGACTTGCATTGTGAGTGGGTCAGGGCGTAGTAATAGGATGCACTCTCCACTTGTTAAAATATTTGAGTAGAAAGTTACCATCGATTTGCAGAGCAAACTTATCGCGGGCAAACGATTGCTTTCTGTACAAACAGACATAAATGACGTCGCGTGGTGCAGCTCCCAATATTGACGGAAGTTCTGCAGCTGTAGTTACTTAAAAGGCACACACCTACTATACCACTTGTGTTTTCAATGTTCGAACGCCTAGCTTTTTAATAAATGTTTGTACCAACTACCGTAACAATTAATAAGAGATAAGGAATCTATATCTTGATAAGATAATATTTTAATACTTCTTAGTCTGTTTTTAAATTGCGGAATATTAAAACTTTATTTGACGTAATCAAGTTTAATGGTTCTTGTGTTTCAAAATGCTGTCAGATGTGAATCGTTAATAACTTTTTTAATAACTATGTTATTTACGCAGCCTTTGTACACACAACGCGTAGAGAATGTCTGTACGAGTTCGTCGTGCAGCAATTGTTTTGTCTGCGACGTCAATAAACTATGGAAAGTGCCTGTCCGCTGTGTGTGTCCTACCCGTTTCTAATTAGTATGAAAACAAATTTAGCCAGGAGGTTGATTCAAGTATAATTGAAAAAAACTCACGACTTTAAATTTGCAATCAAGTTCGTATAAAAGAGAAATTCTACCTCGGCGGTTCTATCGAAGCCGTCGAAGTCGTCTATCGTGCCAAAGTATTCGTATTACTAAACTAGCGTGCATTACATCCTGCAAATCAATATGTAAAGCTAATGTGAGCGCGTTGAAGTCTTTTTTATGTAAACTTTGCGCTACGGTGTAATGATGTGAATATAAGGTATTTTATTGCATGTTACTTGCTTTGTAAAAAGATGGGAGATGAACGTTAAATTTTTGACTTATTAATCACCGCAGCCATCAAGTGCTCACGCAAGTGCGGTCGCCGCTCGCTCACATTATCCACATCCAGTCGATTGTAATTTTATAACGTAACCGTTAAATTACGATAAATGTTTTAATCTGCCGCACGTCTTGCCGGTGCGTTGCCAAGTTCGAACCACATCCATTCGAAATTTAGGTTATTGGCTTCAGGGAAAATAATAAGGGTTATTGATATATATTTTTAAGTATAAAAGTAACGAACGGCCGTCTCAATCTTCTGATATTGAGAATTCACTGCCACCTTCATACTACTGTAGCGATCTAGGGGTGTTACCCCTATGCCTAGGGTGCCATGGACACACAAAGACGAATACACAAACACTCAGACTCAGAT
>DWLI01001929.1:0-14204 GCA_018249915.1 Cecropterus dorantes dorantes | reverse complement strand
GGATTGATTTTCAAAAGAAATAGGATAAGAATTCTATTTCATTTAATTGTTTACATATAAGAAATTCAACACCGATGTGGTACTTTAGAACAATATTAAGACCAGAAATTTGTGTAGACTTTAGTGGCTGTTTGCCTTACAACTTTAATTACGAGTAGGTACCCAAAAATTAAGAAAAAAAAAACAAAAAAATAATATATTACACAAGTGTTCTAGAATTTAAAAACAAATGGTTGATAATAAAAAATCTATAATATTCGCAAAAAGGTACTTCAAGTACTACTTAGTTAAGTTTCAAGCGGCCATGATCTTCAGATGAGAAAGACTTATTTCCGCTAAAAAGTTTATGAAGCTGTCACAAATCTTTTTACTTGGGTTAAAATTTTTATTCTTTTTGTTATCCTTAAATTGATAATCAATATAATTAGTTGCGATCGTACATAATATGGTAGAAGTTCGATGTATGAAATATTTTAATATAATACCAAAAAACTCTTAATAAGTCATGTTTTACTTGGTCAGTGTAGGTACTTACTCGTATACTTCCCAAGGGAACTGATTTCTAGGCAGAATATGGGGAGTAATAATGAGTCCTTAGTCATTAATACCCCGCACCCTCTGTAAAGTTAGGTTAGGTTAGGTTAAATTTTAAGATCAGAAAGATTAGTCAAATACTTTGTGAATTATTCTCTTCATTATGAAGTTAAGGGAAGTGTTCATTTGTCTTAATACATTCATATCTTTCGTGAGAGATAGGAATGTATTAAAAAGACTAGACTAAAAGTCGCTACTACACAATAAACATAAATAATAGGAAATATTAAAACGTATTTAGTTTAATTTGGCAGCGACATTGTTTGTCTAAGCATCGGTATGCCGTCAGTTCCGGCGTAATAATGACCGAAACCGTAAATAATAATTCACTAAAAATCAGATATAAAAACATGCAGGATAATTACTATCGGGGACTGGCCCCCATAAGTGTTTCGCCATGAAGTACGGTGTTTCGTTCAGTGCGCTATGGCTGGAATAAATACGATACTTGGGGGACTGTTTATGTCATGGAAGCGGGTTTGTGCAAGCATTCACAGATTTTGATAGGGTAGTGAGGTACAGTCGAGTTGAATAGTTACTTAAAAGTTTATTTGAAGTGATTTGATTTAAAAGCTATTTTGCGGTTCCTTAAATAAAAAAAATATTTAAATATTTTAGACAGTGACATTATTTCTCAATGTGAATATTTTAATATTAAATTGTAAAAAGTATGCTTATTAATTTCGATTGATGTACATTCGTTTTCAAGATATAAATTATATTTTTAAATCGAAATTGGAAAATTGTAAGTAGGTTTATATATCTAAGCCATACAATTTTGCGTTTCCAAATTCATGTTCTATTATGTTTCATGAATTTAAAATAAATATTACTATAAACTTTAAATCGCATAAAGGAAAATAAATATATATGCGCGATTAAAACCTTTTAAAGAAAATTATATATGTACTAAAGAATGTTGATAAATTATACGTATTTACAACAGTAAATAATATATAGAAAATCTATCACATTCCAAAACCGGCATATTTACTCATTACCACATACAATTAAGGTACAAAACAGTAAGTCGATATAAATCTCAACACTACAAATCTGTGCACGACAGTACCACGGGGCCGGCCGGGGGGTTCGGCGCACACCTGGCCACCGCAGCTGCGCGTTCGAATCTCACGCGCAGCTTCCACGCACACACACACATGCACACATGTATACACATATACACACAAACATAGCACATACACAAATACACGAGCGAGCAGCGACTATACCGCATGAAATATATGCGTACATGGTCCTTATGTACGCGTGTGGAAGATTGTTTGCTTTTGAATAATTCCTGTAATAAAGTTAGCGTAGGATTCGATAAAGTCCCGGTGTATTATAAGCTTGTGTAGATAATAAGTATTTGAAGATATCAATTTATAAATTTACCATGTACCTTACTTAAATACATGCATTGTCACAATATATAATTTTACTGACAGTTTGTGAGGATGTACGTTTGTTATGCTATTTAGTAAAAACTACTGGTCAGATTTATTGAAATTTGGCGCTTACATACTTTATAACACATGAGATACTTATCACCGTGATAAACATTTCCGAAACGGACGGAGTCGCGGATGAAATCTAGAATGGAATATAATTTGTATTGAATAATTGTATAAATATCATTGAATAAACGTAATTAATTATATTCTATTGCAAACTGCAATATACGTACGAACAAAGACTTTATAAGACGACCAGCTGCGCTCCGCGGCTTCACCCGCTATTTCATAAGAAAAACAAACAATTAAATATAGTGTGATGTTATATAGCCTATATCCTTCCTCTATAAATTTACTATGCAACAGAAAAATATTTTTTAAATCGAATCGAATCAGTGGTTCCTGAGATTAGCCCGTTCTACCAAACAAACACACTTTATAATCTTAGTATAGATTCAAATAGCTTTCAAAAGATTGCAAAAGATAAATATAGGTATAGGGTTTATTTGCAAGCTATATTTAACAGGATTGGATTGAAGAATTGATATATAGCTACGTAACAAAATAGATAATGTCTATCTGTGGGAACAAAAACACTAAAAAAATAGCGGGATGAAGTACCATAGAGTAGGATATTATGCTCGAAGAACTGCCAAACGACGGACAAGCAAGTTCCTATCGGCATTTCGCTTTATAGATTTTTTAAAAATATTATTTCGTTAACTATATTCTAACAAACAATAATTATATAAATATATAAGAAGCACCCGTTAAAGAAATGTCTGTTGAAAAGTAAGTTGATGTTAAACTGGTGGAGACTATAACAAAATAACAGCATTTAAGTTGTATGTAATTGTTGCGATTTTATGATTTGCAATTTTTTAAGAACTACTTAATCCCGCGACTATGTCCGCTATGGCAATACTAGTTTATAATATTAGTATAGATATAATGTAACATAACTTCAGCGAAAAATTCATGTAACTTGATTTTTTTATAGATTGAAAGTATGTGCAGGTTTATTTAGGTTAACAGATAACAGTTAACAGATATTTACATATTTTTATTACACTTGTCGCAAGAATAATTTGAAATAAAATGAAAATGAACATATTTATTACATTTTTGATTTGTATTTAATTCAATTGTAATCTTATGAGGTCAACTTAAAGAAAAAATGTATTTAATCAAGTTATTTATAAGGATATGTTTCATTCAAAACTGAATTCATTTAGAAACCGAACAAAAGTGCACTTGTGCGATTCTATTGAATATTAAAAACCATAAACCAACACGTCTTTGAAGTGAATGAATTCAATTTGCTCTTTCAATACGGCCGACCATTCACGGCAGCAACAGGTTACATTATCAGAGCTTTTGCCACAAAACCGATGCATCTAACTTTCATGAATGGAGGATTCCTAAAAAACATTTCTTGCAAGTTGTATTGTCAGTATACAATAAGCGGGCGCCGGTTAACAAAGAGATTTACAAGTGTACAATTCACGCGATAGTTCTTTATGATACGACCTATTTATTAAGACCTTTGATGCTTAGTTCATTTACCCCTGTGCGGAGCACTATTGTTAGTCTCGGTTTCAGTGGCGAGATCAAGTTATGCTGGATAGGTTTAAAAGCGCGATATTGTTGTAATATCAATAGTCGCGAACATTTTGTCAGCCGTGTGTCTTTTGTGTCAGCGATTACCGTAATTATGTGTGGAGCAAACATCAGGTCAGTGGTACAATGGAACATATGATTTTGTGATTGTTGTCGGTAGATTCGATCAAATTGTATAGGCTTTAGATTTAACTCTTTATTATGTCTTTATAACAACGTAATTGAAGCATTGAGTGCTTATTTGCAAACTTCATTTACCACGGTTTATTGTATTGTAAATACTATAGACGATTTGTGTATTCATTCACAAAATTATCATATTATTTTACAATTATCTGGATTTCTCATTAGTTTAATAACAATGCCTTAATTTTGGGACTGCATGAACTGCTTGACATTTCTGTACTTCATCCCAGTCCACTTTATTTGTTTTTTTTTACAGATTGAAAGAGCGATTATTAGCTGTGTATTATTTAATAACTCGATAGTAATTACTTAAATTGTTACACTCATATCTTTGTAATACATTATTTATAAGCGAAATATATATTTTCTGAGTAATTACACATTGAGCTTAAAAATAAAGGTAACGGTTCATATTAATTTATATACTTAAAGCTTCTGAACATATGCAGAATCGAGTGAGGGAGGTATATATTTCTAAGTTCAATTCCTTCACACGTTGTCACGCTGATTATATCCTGTTTTATCCCACCGGTCTCCCCTCCATCTGTCAGTCCCCCACTGGTGTTCAGTTACCAGTTTTTTGCTTCAGCGTGAGATCGAAAGGCGGGGTTAGGTTTCCACTGAAAGACTACACCGACCGTCTGCACGTGTACGGCTGACGTTTGCCAAAATGGCCGACGTATGTTTAAATTTGGAATGAGTGGGTACGGCCAGTTATGTATTATTTGTTCGTAATACATAGCTTTAAACTAATCTGAAAGCAAATATTAAATATATGTTTTTATTAAATAACTTATTGTGGACATGAAATGTAAACCATTAATACCCTAATAATCGAACACGATTATTAGGGTATTAACAAATAATATAAATTCGATTACTAGGGTATTTACCTTACCCTGATATTTCGGACACGGATCTTATCTCAGAATGAAATATACTTACTTGTAAATATGCGTTGTAAAGAAAAATGGGTCAATAATTATATAAATAATCTCGTTTTCTATTTTTATAACGATCTTTTATTTATAACCATCGTTGTTATGGATATGCAGAACGGCAAAACACCCAGACAGAACAGATTTCTCTGTAGCCGAATATAGAACCTAGAACTTTATTTTCAGACGTTTAGGTGTTAAAATCTACTGCTAAATCTAACTAGCTACAACTATAGTACCTACCTTAAAAACTTATTTTTCTACGTTTTCACATACTACTACGTTTCTTAACATACGTGATGTTTAACTAGATACAAACAGCAATAATGATGAGGACATGTTTTCTCCGATACGCCTATCATTCGCCGTCCGTTCCACGGACAAAAGAACGGAAACTACCGCTCGAGCTTAACCCGCTCAAAGATTTTGTTTAGGAGATTAGAAATAATAAGAGGTTACGTATTTTTTCATGTATTCCCGTCCAAGTATGTTTGGGTGTAACGGTAGGAAGTCGATTATTATGTTAGGATTTCCGAACGGATGTAATTCGGACCAGGTAGACGGTACCAGTCTATAATTGGTCCAGATATGCGATCCTGGTTAGTTAATAAAATCATGAGGAGAATATAAAAAACGTGGAGAGATTCGTATTGGATTACATTTTCTTTCATGTTTGTGAGAAAGTGTGAGTTTTAAAGTTTGAAAACGAATATCAATCTTTTTTGAAACAGGGTTTACTCTTATGTCTAGTCAGTACCTCTATATATAATGTTTTTGGTATATATATATTCAGACTGGGTTTTTTCTCGTAGATCCTCTCGCTTAAAGGATGTGTTAGTCAAGATCAACTATTACATGCTATGTGTTAAATTTAATCCAAATGAAATCGGTCTTTCGAAATCGAATAAAAATTCATAAATTTTCGTAAACGCGCATAATACGATGACATATTTCACATGTTTGATCAGGACCTCTGTTTTCGGCATTATACAAATAAGTATTATCGTTATATTAATTTAATTATCACTTTATAGCAAAATATCGCGACGAAACCTGATATACATGCTAAAATATTTCTCATTGTTCTTAAATGTGTGTAAAGTCTATCAGCTCCAGAGTGATAGACTAAAGTTTAAAAATATTCTTGTTTATTTAGTTGAAAGCGATAGAAACCCTTATCGCTTGACTGTAGACGGATCACTGCCACAACTATTTCTGCCTTGTTTCAGCAGTATTATTGCTATATTCTTGTCTTGAAGGGTGCGGTAAGGGATATATATCCACTCATCCAAATCGTGCCAACTTACTCATCAGGAGGTCTGATAAGAAAGATGCCCACCATCTTACTTTTGATAAGAACCTCAGATGTGATCAGACGAAATAGATATTAATCAAATAGACGTCCCCAGGACCAAAGTACGTGCTAGTTCGCTACTTCTATATTTTTAAAAATTATCTTGAAGGAAATAAGTCATATGGTAACGGGTTGGACATGATTTTTGGTTAAAATATAATTTAGATTATTTTTGCAGTTACCTTGGACACTTATTCTAGGATCACAAGAAGCAAGCGTTCAGTCGGACTTAACAATCGATTAGCTAATTCGCCGGCACACCTTACTATGAGAAAATACCAGACTGATTCACCGGTCCTCATTACTAGCCCTCTCCCCATGTTTATTGATCGAAATAAAAATATTGGGATCAATCCCAAAGGTACGGTAAGGACGAGGAAAATTTTTACACCGTTGTCCGTCGAAGCAAAACGCAAGTCACCGACTCGCAGGCCTTAGGGCTTTGAAGCCGCCGACGTTCGACATCGGCCGATAGCCAACAAAACGACAAGCTGAGGCGATTGCCGTACAAGTTATGAGCGATAGCGTCTGCGAGATTACGTGTATCCGTGCCCTTACGAGTTTATTACGTTTCCTCAAAATCACCGTTTACTTATCGCTCTTTTGTTGTATTAGCGGTTTGGGTGGATAACTTTAACGGTTGAGATAATGTGTTAAACTCGTACTAAGGGTGCTGTTTAGTCATGAGTCAAGAGATCAAACGGTGAAGATGAAAATATTATATATTTTGTCATTCTGATCTCCATTACTTCAAGTCTTTGGGAATCGATCAAAATCTTGCATATTTATCACCACTGAATTAATATAAAAAACTTGCAGCTTATTTAACTAATTTGAACATTATATTAATAGAGATCTATGGCCTTGGTATTATTATCGATAAATGTATCGGTAAAGCAGGCTTATTTATTCTGTAGCAAGTTAAGTTTTGTTTTCATCCCGTATAAAGTATGCGATAGTATTGCAATGTTTTCAGTATTTTTCAAGGATTGTCACCTACAGATATTCTTTGCTACAATCCTTATCAAGAGTCATTTGTTTTAATAAATCCTTTATATGTATGCTACCCCGGCACTTTGACGTCGGATTATCGACCAATCAATATCTCTATCCCAACGTTATACAATCATACAGTTTCACCTAATTCGCTTCAGCTCATACAATGGGGTGGTGTATAAAAAACGACGCTAACGTCTCCTCCGACACTTGTGAGATGATGGTGTGAATTGAACGCTAAGATGAGTAAGCTCGCCTGATAAACAACTGTGCGAGTGCAGTAATTGGTCGGTATCTCGTGTCCTATGCACCTCTGATATTTTGTCATTTCATTATGGTCAATTATACGTATGATAGGCGTACGTAATATCTCATATATATCTTAATATGAAAGGTAAAGGCCGAGAAATTAAGTATGAAGATGTTGAGTACAGTTACTTTACATACCTTCGTGCAGACACTATTGCCGTCTACACTCTTCACAATAAATGTTTATTGCTGCGTATTGCTTTAAAAGGTTTATTCGTGAACTTATAGCGATTTAATAACTTGTAAGGTGTATTGACATATTTATTTGACCGATATCAAGTGGAAATCCTATTTTCCATTAATTTTAGACTATTCACAAGGTCTTTGAGAACATTCATCAAGCCGCTTAGAAACCACTCAAAATAATCTAAAAAACGACGTTTAGGTAACAAGTTATTAGGCGCTTGCCTTGTATTACTTAAGTATTGGATACCTCGTTTACCAGTTAGTTTGTGGCCATGTACTGCCCTTCTTATTACGTAATGGAGCATTGGTTCGGTAATGGGTGGACATAAACAAGGCGTTTAAAGTCTTAGTTACTAACACTTTACTAGAAACGTTGAGTATAGAACTTTGATCCCCATTATAATATATGAATATGGAGTTTGACGCAAGAGTCGGTTTATTGACCTTCAAAGGTGAAGAGGTTATACACAATTCGATTAGTCTTCATCATATTTCTTGGGTTTCTATCAATATAAGGAACAAGATTGTTTTATGCCGCTCTAAGCATTTTTGTGACTTACAAAAATGCTTACTTATTGCATTGTCAAAAATCAATAATGAGTCAAATTTAAAATATCATTAGTGTCGTTTGACGATTCGTAATATATGCTTCAAAAGACACTTTGTTGCTTTATAATCGTCTTCAGTGGAGAAATAATATAATTTTCTAATTTATTGAATAAAATACGTCTGACATTATTTGGTTATCATGAATTAGGTGTTCAATAGGATAAACGCTAGACTTGTGCAATTTTATCAACTTTAATGATGTTTCTGTGTATTTTCAAAATCCTTATTATGATAGTTGATTTCTTAACTAGTGATATATAATGTCATGACCGATTGTCCAAAAGCCACAGATTACGGAAAGATGAAAAGCGTTCGTTAGCTGTTTTTGTTTGTTATTGAAGGTGCAAAAGAGATTCGATGACCCACCCAATTTCTACCAACCCTAGATGTTTTTCACCGAGTTTAAATAGTTCAGAAGTGTTATTAGAAGTCAATTAAGACGCGGTGCTGTACAAACGGACAAAGTTAGAACGTCTAATATAAGTATAACTGTCTTTTTCAAAACAGACATCAAAAGCTTAACAAATTCCTTATTTAATTTATCAATTTTCAATACCACAGGCGTTTATAAATCAATTAATGCATTTTAAAAAAATATTTGTTATCTAATTTGTTATCGGCCAATATAATAGCAGCAAATAAACGCAAACAGCGATACACAGGGTTGTTCATTGGCAAGGCAGGTAGGGTCCCTTGTTTCACTAATCTGCAAAAAGCGAGGTAATCCTTCCGGCGCGCGGCAGACTTTGTGACGCCGCTCGATGAAATTGGTAATCGGCTGGCAGTGCCGAAAAATTCAGGTGTGCAGGGCTGTTACAAATGGAAAATTATTCGTAATAAATAAACTTGATCAGTCTTTGAAGTGTTCGTTTAAATAAATCTTGACTTTTTCAAGACTTATTCCCATTATTACATAATCACTTAATGAAGTAATAATTTTTTAAAATCATTTTTTTATGTTGGATTGCATTATTATGATTTTGCAGCTTTAAATCTAGAGCAATTTATATTATTATATTTGGTGGTAATTATTCTGTTTCTTATTTTATTCATCGTAAGTTCCTGCAATAGGTAATGGTAATTTCCGATATGAAATAAAACAGGCATTGGTTACTTACTAGTAGACATAGTATATAAATCTTGACATTATATACGTATCTTGGTTAAATATACTTATTATAAACCTGACGGATGACGTGCAGTATAAGCATTTGCAGCTTTCTAGTAAATAATATGTTTAATTTATGGTCTTCCATTTTAACTTAAGTCTTATAATAATAAGTAACTTTCTTATTAAGCCTAGATCTAAAAAAAAACAACGCCTGTACTTAAAAGCTATGTTGTAAAATATACCTGCCTATTGTTAAATATATTCTTGAACATTACGGCAACCCTAACGATAGTTTTAAAATATCAATTTATCTTTGCAGATCGTGTGTTCCATAGAAGAGGATTACCGATTTCGCTATTACCGTGTTCTAGGAAGGCTCTACCAGGTAGCCAGTTCCAAACTTTCATTGTTCGCAGAAATTCAGCAAACTACATGCAATATAAGAACATAAACGCGAGTCTGTAGAGGTGAAAATCCTGTGAATATTTTAGCGACGTTTTTCTGGACTTTTCATCGAATCTTGGCGAAATTAGTGCATTTGCTTCGAACACGGGTTAAGCTGGGTAACCGTTATATGAATGGACATGGATTAATTATATGAATGATCAACCAGTGATGCGTATTATTGACTTACTTATTTGGCCATTTACGCTTTTATTTACGAAATCCTAACTCGGTTCATTCATGTGCCAAAAATGACCAGAGAAAATTAAGTCTCAATTAAAAAAAACTAAACTAAAATGTTTTATTCAAAGTTTGTTGTATAATAGTAGTAGCTTACTAGCATGCCATTGCTGCCCCGAGACACCTGCAACCAGTTTCAGATAAGATCTTGCTTGAGGTCTACCTCAGTCAGATGCGTTGCTACCCCTCAGGGCTAAGTCGGAATGCCTTCAAACTAGAATGCAGCAGCGCTTAACACTGCTATTTATGTACTGACACTGGTATCATTAGACAGTGTATTTAAGGTGACCCAGAAATCGAATCAATAGTCTTTACTAAATTATTATTGTACGTCAATAAAAAACCGTTACTTCGGATGGAGTTTAGTTATGGAGTGATAGAGAAGGGGCGAAAGAAATACAACAATACACATTATTTTTCCCTCTTAAACTCGAGGGGCAGGTGACCTTCGAATGTCAGGAGGACTAAATCTGCAATAACAGATAACAGTATAGCGCCGTCATTGCAAACCAAACGCTGCTCCGCTACTTAACAGCAGGTAACAACACCGGTGGACAGTGTATCCACTGCGAGAATATCCCGAACAAGGAGGAGCTATTCTAGACCAGTAGATCCTACGTCACTCGGCGACGTCACCGCCGCGGCATGGGATGACTTACAGTCTCTATTCAAGTTTCGTATACAACGTTGTCGTTTGAAGCTTCAGTTATATAAAAAGAAAGGCTAATTTTGTATCTTTGAATAACAAAATAGTTAAACAAGTTTAATCTAATAACTAGCGAAGTTGCAAAGATACGATACGATACGAGTTAAGTAACAATCTTCTACGAGATGGAGGTAAAAATATGAGTGGACAGCAATGAGCGATTGTCTATTAAAATTCCGTTAAGATGTGTAATTACATTAGCTGCCTAAAACCATACGTCAATCAAGCCGAGCTAGCGGCTAGTTATTACTAGTGTTACCATGTCCATAGAGCAGAATTATAGGACAGGCATATAAACTTAGGTACAACTAACTAACGAAAATGTAGCTTGACTTAAGATTTAATAAAGAAGAAATAATAAACAAAAAAAAGGAAATAATAATTTACTTATTTAAGATTTTTATAAATTATTATTATTTATGTGTCATGATAAATTGGTAATGGATAAATATGTGACAATGTTTACTTATAATTGAGAAAAAAATAAACGAAACAAGTTGACTGCTAGATTCAAGTTCAATGCTCAGATGACTTGAGGTCTTATTTAAATACTTTTAAAAAATTTACATATATCCAGAATGTTCTGTGATCTTGAATAACGCTACGCCCTCTTTACCTGTGGATATCTGAGACTAATGGGCAGTAGTGTCTTCCTGTGTAGCACTTACACTCACTGCGGTAACTAACACGTATGCAGAGCGCGGTAAGAATTGACAATTCCTCTAATTAGGGAGAACTTGTGTCCAGCAGAGGGCCTCAAATAGCTGATGGATGGATACGATGATGTGTGATTAATCAATATCTTCCATGATCGTAATTTAACAAGCATGGTCACCGTGTTTCTTACCTAAGTATTGGACCCGTCATAACTTACACATGTCGACTGGTAGTTATAAATGGAGTTACATTTTAATAACGCGTGTAAACGATACTCGAACGATGTTACACGGTAATATGTAACATTACTTACACTAGTTAGGAGATGTAATGATTACACAACAAAGCGATGATAACATCTAAAATTAAATGTTAAGTGTATTCGTCGCATCAGAGTTAAAGTTTGATCAAATTAATTAACACTTGTTTTACCGAAATAAACAAACCTCGAGGAGAATCCGATAGGTAATGTTGATAAATACGAGTATATGTTTTATTTATAAACAATATTCTTTTTCGAGCGACTTCTCAAATGAAAGAGGTAACCCATTCATCACACATTTTTTTATTATTTAATTTTAATTTAATTATTTTGTTTAAATGCTTCGTTACTTGTTACGTTACGGTATTTCATACTATTTGCGTTATAGATGTGTAGATCCTATCATTATCATCATATAATATGAAGAATTTGTTTGTTTGGTTGAACGCACTAATCTCTGGAACGATTGGTTAGAATTGAAAAACATTTTAAAATATTTGTTTTGCATAGTTTATTTATTGAGGAAGGTTATAAGCTACGCCACATCACGCCATGTTAGCTTGTCTGTTTTATTTTCTTTTATTTAGTAGCAGGTGTAACCGCGGGGCACAGCTAGCAGTCAAATAATGCCAAAATAAATTCTTGTTTTACAAAGAATCAAAAAGATAAGCTTATTCTGAAATAGAAAAAGTGTTGTTCCTTCATCCTTTGGACGATTTGTCTTCTTATAATTGTGTGAACCGGGCCTACCAAAATAAAAGGAGTCATTTGCTTCCAATAATTACCAAAACGATTATCGTAAGCATCGGACGCGTGTTGACGTATTACAGTTAAACGTATACCGCCCACAATGAGGGAAAAATGGGAAATCAAATAATAATTGGGCAAGTACAAGTCAAACTCAACAACTGAGGGTTCCGTACCAACAAAATGTGAGAAAACTGAATTTTTGGTATTTGTTATCATCAGATATATGTAGATAGATAGATTAGTACATGGTAAAATTTATTATGTTTATGATTACAGTTCAAAATAACAACCAGAAAATGCAAATACGTTTCGATTTCTTACATGAGGAGCCTGTTTATTTTTACTTTTTTTATTAATTAATTATAAATAATTTGTTAAAGCGACTATAATGTTCTTTTAATTAATAATTTGAGTAGTCTATCTATTTCTGTTCTAAAGATTAATGAAGAGAGATGGAGAGAGGAAGTAATACAGTTCTACTCTTTGAGTATGGAACCCTAAAAATGGGAAATAAAATAAAATAATAAGTTACGTAACGGCGTCCGTTCGTCATGCGAATGGCGCATTAGTCGTACACTCTAATTTCCCTTTTGATTTTAAGTAATTTATATGAAATTACGCGGAGAAAACTTTAGTCGAGGGATGTCGAAGGGCGCTTTCATGATAAATGTTCGTTTGTTATTCGATTACGACAAACACACCTCCAAGATTGAATGATCGATTTCGTAATGGCGACGCTTTTAGATTAGGTGTTCTCGGAAATCTTACGGTTGTGTCAATTTGAATTTGAAAGTTTAATTTAACGTTTTATATGTTGAGTAACTGAATAAGATTAGATTTGTTAATGATGTATTACAGTAACTAGCTTCTTAAATAAGCTTTGGTTATATTTCTTACTTCATATATAATTATATATAGTTATATATATTTAGTTATGTCTGTTTTTTATCAGAGTCAAGTAGCAAACGAGCATGCAGTCCATGCTCGTTTGTTAGACGAGAGCTAACTTCAAATGATAAACCGTTAAAATTAAAGATATTGAATGATTTGTAGTGAACGGTAGGCAACAGATTTAGGTGTCTATGGAGTGTTCATTACAATTAATATAAAGCAAGGCTAGGATTTATTTGTGGAGTGTCACAGATAAGTAACAGGTCAGTCTTGTACGTCAATTGTAAGTCATATCCTTGGAAGAGTTATATTCAGCATAATACCTCAATATTTATATATCTTGCAGTAACTATGCTGCACAATATATTCTGGTAGAACGAATTTAGTTTTACTGGGAAGGTAGCACCGTCACAACTGTTTCTAGCGTGAAGCAGTTCGTGCGTTTCGGTGGAAGGGTGTGGATGTTGGTTCACTTTCATATGAGGCGTCCATCTAAGTCCTCGGTAGTAGCAACGCATCTGTTATTGACTTCAGATAGAACTATTCTGTATGAAGTTGCTTACATATGCAATTTAAACTAAAGCAAAACTAAGCTCCCCCTGACATACATCGCAATTGCGTAGGTAAATTATTACGAAACATTCAAATCTAAACTTAAGTTACATCGTACGATTTTAATATGAAAAGAAAGCTTTCAAGATCGAATTTTTCGTAACAAGATTCGATTAAGTTGTGCCATTACTGAAACAAAAAGCTACCGTGGCTAATGACATCATTATTCGTGCCCTACTACCGAGCGACGAATTATTGCGTTAGGCCGCGCGCACTTTGGACACGTTTTCGTACGAATTTTACTCGTGCGGACACGTACGAACACGTACGAACGATCCCGATATT
>DWLI01001928.1:0-14208 GCA_018249915.1 Cecropterus dorantes dorantes | reverse complement strand
GCTAGAATGCAGTGGAATGTTTACTCTTAAATTATTAGACGACCGAAGCATTTTATCATGTGTTAAAAATCGGTACTATAAATAATCTTTCAAATAAGATGGAGTATTGGTATCATTTAAGATAGAGTAAAGCAGAAAGAGAATCCTAGAATTACGCCTCTGGCGAATAGTAAGCCACTTTAGTTGACTACGAAACTGAGATATGTGATCATAGTTGCGAAGGCCAAATATGCTATCAGATTATATACTATCAGAGTAAAAAACATTATATTTTTCTTCATTGATACAGAAATTACTATATATGCACAAACAATTATATGACATAAACATTGATAAAATATTTTATAGTATTTCATCATATTTTCCAAATTTTTCAATTGTTTTACACAAAGACTAATAAAATTGCATATGCAGCAGATGCTGCACTGGCCAGAAACTTAAAGGGCGCCAGATTCGATTCTCAGCCTGAAATAATGTATCTAAATATCCTGGCTTGGCGTAAGCCCATATGTAAACCTGGGCTTAAAATGGAAATTAGGAATCATACAATTTATGGTACTAGAGGTGCAAAAATCTGAATAATTTTTATGGGTCAACAATATCAATTGTGTTCTTTACAGTTAACACTAAGGTTACTGATACTGAATCTAAAGTAGCAGCTTCATCGGCGTCCATTCAATCTTCAGTGAGTATTGTAGTATTAAACAGTTTTTTATTTATATTAAGCACTGTTTGTTGCATGCTTGACTCAGCACTGCTCTTTTGTGATGTGTTATGTTATTCACTTTCGATCTTTTATTTCTGAATCTGTTCTATATATCTGATCAACCCTTGTAGACACCGATAAAATTTGGAAAAGTCGGATTGGACAAATGTACTGCTTGTGGACTGCCCGTTTACCTAGCACAGAGACTTATTGTATCACAGAAACTATACCACAGAAGATGCTTCCGCTGCTCAAAATGCGAGGGACATTTAAACCCAAAGAACTTTAAAGCAGATGAAGTGTCTGAATTTATTTGTGATACATGCAAAAACGAAAAAGACATACCAAAATTTAACAATAATGATCAAGTTGGAATGCTTGCATTTAATAGTGATGTATGTGACAGAAGTCCTACCCACAAAGAGGAACCAGCAAATCTAAAACAAAAATACAGGCCTTTGTCAATCTTGGGTAAGAATTTGTGTTTATGATGTGTTTCATTTCACTTTGCATGTTTCTAAACCTCTACTTCTGTTTCCAATCAAATAAGCATATCCTAATTTAGTATGGTATATTTAACAATTCACTTATACACATTATCAATTGTTTATTGTTTTGATTTGTTAATTCAATATTACCAATTATCATTTCTTTCTGATATATCAGACTCCCAATTGTACATGAAAAAAATATAGGTTATATTTGTTTATTATTCAGTATATTATAATAAATGACATTTATTTTCAGAAAAAATAAGTATGTTTGAAAAAAATATAGAAAAAGACACTAATATGGACGAAAAAATAGGAAATCTTAGTTTAAATAATAGTGTTAGCAGTAGTCATAGCAATTTGCAAATAAATGAAAATCATGGCACCAGTAAAACCTTAAATGAAAGTATAAATATTGACAGCATGGATAAAAAACAAGAAACACTGGAAAAAAACCACGATATTCCAGAGACTGAACCAAATGTATATAGTAAACAAATGCCGGAAACCACATATAAAACTAATATTGAAAAATTGAATTTTTTACAAACTCAACTATCAGGTGATGCAGCCGATATTGATGTGCCTTTAGATAAGGATATAGTAAACGATGAAAAACATACTTCTGAAGAACCTTTACCTGAGGATTTTCGTACTAGCCCAGTCACAGAAGTTAGTATTCCCAATGACATGATAAATGAAGAGTGTAATATAACTGATGATAGTAGGTTAGCACAAAATATTTCTTTAAATTTAGACAACACATCTTCTGTAGACACGAGCAATTCAGTTCAAAATGAACAAGAAATTAGCATTAGTGTTCCACCGAGAAGAAAGAAGAATATGTCTCCAGGAGAGAAGAAAAATAAAATATTGGACAAGGTTGTTACGCCCAAAAAAGACATTGAATATCCTGATCATTTAAATCCATTTTCAGATACTGATGAAGATGCAACGGTAAATTTTTTTCTTTTCTAATCTGTTTTATTTCATTACAAAATGTGTAATTTGTACATTTGTGCATTGATAATAGGTGAATAATAACAAGGAACCCCAGACAAGAGTCAGTACAAATCCATTTGGTAGCAGCGATGAGGACGAAGATGTCGTACCGCCAATACAACCGATTCCTAAACTTGCTGATAATCAAACTTTAACACCAGTGTAAGTAAATTATATTAGACCAATTAGTTTAATCAACTACTATTTTGAATATTAAAATATTTGTTTTTCTATCCAGCAAACGGCATATAAAAGCTTGCAACCCCTTTTGGTCTGATGGTGAAGAGCCATCTTCAGATGAGGAGGAACCATCATCTAGAAGGTATATGTCATATTTAAATGGATTCGATTAAACATTGATATTATTGCATATTTTTTCAGTCGTAAGAAACATTTAATTCATGTACCAGTGATAAAATCTGCATAGTGCTTACGAAGATTAATTTAATCATTCATAAAAGTAAAAATGCGTTATCTTCGAGGACAGCTTAATGTAAGTATGTCCCTGTTGTTCCGGGATCAGGTTAGGACTACGGTATCCCCTGTCTGTCATAAGAGGTGACTTAAGGAGGGCTTTCGGGGTTGTTGGCGGCAAAAGTGAGAGCTCGAACCGTCCAGTCAGTCGACGATGCTAGACGGCCGCTCGTCTATGAATTGCAACTAGTATTCAATTACAACTTGCAGTCGCACTCAATAAATCTATTCCAATATATAAAAATGGTGTATGTCTGTGTCAGAAACACTGGTTCGATGTTCCATGAAATTTTACATCGATGTAACTCATTTACCCGGTGGACTTATAGACTATGCTATACTTTTGATTTCGATATTTCGCACTGTTTGAAGATGACGTCTGTTTTTTTATTTTTATTTGCAAAGCATTCCCAACTTCAGTGGCCTATAAAATTAACAGAGATTAACGCGCAACCAACGAATTAACAAACAAGCAAGCAAGCAAAGTATGGTTTTTATAAGGTATATGTCATATTTAAATGGATTCGGTTAAACATAGATAGTATTGTATTTTTTTTGACGTCCATCCATCCCTATTAAGTAAGCAAAGTTTGGTTGTTATATCTGCTTGACGTCCATAGTTCGATGTACAAGTCGTCGCTGACGACGAGCACGCCCAACCTGCCGGCGAGCACGCCGCGGCGCCGCAAGCCGCGCGCGCCGCCGCCGCCCGCCGCGCCCGCCACCTCCATGGACGACGTGGCCAGCATCTCCTCGCTCAGCTCGCACACCACCGTGCACTCGGATCAGGTGACCACATCTCAGACTTACAAAGAAAACAAAGTCGTAAGCGTAACGTGCAAGCGGAAGAGATCGTCCCTTCCGCGTGCACGTTACGATTCTGACTTAAAAAAATCTTAAATCAGCTTCATGTAACGTGCATTTTTTAGGCAATAGCTTACTCAACTCGTGCTCCCTGGCGGCACGTGTTGGGTGCAACAAAAGTCTTAGCGATCTTTTTGACGTCAAATTGTAGAGGCTCAATTTTTTTATATTTGGACTTAATAAAGCTTTTATTTTCGCTTATTTAAATTTTAGTGATTCTAGTGCAAACGAACGAAAAAACTGACATCTTAATAGTATAGTTACATACATTCAAGCCTAGAATAAAAATATTTCTGTTTTTCATGTTTGAATATAAGGTACGTACTTATTCGTATCAAAATACTGTGCAGAAAAATATAATGTCTGCCATAGCACGTTCATGTTTATAGATGTAAAATTTCAATAATCAGACCGAGCCGTAGGCCGCACCCGAAATGACAATGTGTAACAACTTCTAATATCTATAAAGTCTATTTTTTTGATAAAATTTGTTTAATATTAATCATATACATGTAACACACAGTAGAATGTCTTAAAACATATTTTACGATAAGATGCGAAATAGCTACCGACCGTTGACGTGTCTTATTACTAAGCAAGATTACCTACGTGAAGGTATGCGATGAAGTGACGTGACCAAGGAACGTAATGTAACGATTTTTCACACCTTAGATATCACAGAGCGATGCTAAATACATTTGCTAAAATATATGATTGATGATAATAATAATTTTGAACTCATGTTGAAAATGTTTCAACTTCTAAATCCCTTTTATTTTTTTAAATGATACATGATTATGTGCAAATGATTATAAGGTACGATAAGGTCTCAACCTTTTTTTACAATTTCCTAGACTTCTTGGAAGTTTAACTTTACATGATGGTGATATTATTATCTATAGTTCGAACTCTACTTAGAATAAAATGTTATTTTTTTTTTTTTACATTAAAATGAAATAAATATAGGTAGTGAAGAATACAAGACTACACGCCTGTAGGGCACAGGCACCTTCATTTCATCACCTTTGCATTTATTCTAGAAATCGTTTGGCGTATCGACACCAAAATCAAAGAAGCGTCTTGCACCAACGCCTCCAGACAGCCTCTCAACATTATCCGGATATGAAGGATCATTGGAAAAGGGTATCGACACTTCGGGAATTCGGAGTAATGCCTCAGACGGTAATATATCATACAGTATATTATGAAGATGTGAAGTCCAATATGGTTTTCTATAATAAATTCTTTAGATTGTCTGTCGTTGCGTAGAATTACTTACGCCTCATTTTCACTCCTTTTCATGATTTTATCACTGGAATAAATAAAAACGCCCCGTCATTTAGTTCTCATATTGGAAGCCCATGAAAACTTTCCCTTGATAGCTATTGGTCAACTTATTAATGTCCCACTGCTAGGCCGAGTCTTCGCGCAGATTGAGAGATTTTCAGAGCATAACTCTCCGCGCTGGCCAAGTGTGAATTGGAAGACATTAAACATCTTTGAGATTTTTTTTAAGAACTCTCAGGTGTGTAGGATTTTTGATAATGCCGCCGCAATTTATTAATTGTTTATTATTATTCATATGTTCATTAATTTATAATACGCACATCATTTTAGAAAAATCTGTGTTGCGTGCCTAGAATTCGAACTTCGGACCCACGATTAAGAAGCCGAGTTTCAACCATTCGGCTGTCATTGCTGCGTAATAGTTACATTTTCTATTTCTTCTGTACTGTATACTGTTTAATCTGAACTCTCCACCATACCTCAAGAAACCTTTCATTTTTCCACTTGTCCCATGATAGATCTCTTCGCTCCATTCAAAACCTTACTCTCTACTCCTTCCTACTCAACTTCATTTTCCAAAAAAATCTGTTAGCTTATTGTGTATGGAATTCGTTTCCTGTATATCAATTCTTTTAAAAATCTAGTTAAATCTTATATAGTTATTTTATTTTTCTATGTTTTGTGTTTGCTTTTGCTATTTATTAATTAATTCATTTTACAATTTTTCCTGTTTTTGATTCCTGAAATTAGGTTATCTTTAATTTTTACCTTAGTTCATACTTTGAATTGATCTTTAATCTGAATTTGCATATTGTTATGCCTTACATAATTGCATATTATTTCTGTTCGTACTCACTTTATATTCAATCTTCACCCTAAAATTGTCCACAAGAAATCGTTGTTGAGCTATTTGTACTTTAAAATCTTTTGTACTTTAAAAATTGTAAATTTATGTTTTATTATTTTTTGACTTTTTTTTAAATTTATGTTATTCCCTTTTTTGGGTGTAATAAAGTATTTAATGATTATGATTGTGTTTGAAGGTGTGTCAAGCGGGCGTCGCGCGAAGGGCCCGGCGCCGGGGCTGCCGCTGCCCGCGCGGCGCGCCGTGCGCCTGCAGCTGCCGCCCGAGCAGCTGCAGCTGCAGCTCGACCTGCTGGAGACGCAGCAGCTCGGCCTCGAGCGCCAGGGCGTGCTCATCGAGCAGATGATACGCGACAAGTGTGAGGGTAAATCTGTTCTCTGCACCTTTCTCACTGCGCACTCTTACGCGACTATTTGATACTTTGATGCTCGCCGATAATGATTATTATGTGAACGTTACGCACGAACATTGACATAATCTTAAATTAAAATTTGCAGTAAAAACTTTAACTCTTTGGGGAGATGAAAAGTATCGTGATATTCGTCACGAATTCCGAATACATGCGAATACATTATTTGCAAATCGTCTGTTCTCGACCCTGTAAATGTTATGTAACGGCAAATCGTGTATTTGCTCAATGTGCTGGAGGTAAAGACCTCAGCCTCGAATGCCCTTCGAGCCTCCACAATTGTGAGGGTAAAATCTTTTCCATGCACCTACTTGCTCACAACGCACTATTATAATTAAGTATTACGTGTTATTTTGTGTATTTATTTATGCTATGCGGTAAATGGTCTACCTGATCGAAACCACTATAATATGGATGGAAATTCATCCGTCATTCCAAGACTCATGGAAGGTAACGTAACATATTAATATGTATGAATTCCGCGATAATATTAGCTTAAAATCATAGAAGGTAACGAAATTACATAGTAACATACTTCCATGAAGCATTCGCATTTATTTGAACACCTATAACATTAAGTGTTCTGAGATCCTTGATTATGTTTTTTTTGTTCTGTTCAGCTTTCTTTATGTGAAATTTGTAATATTATCCGATATTTTTTCCATTGTGTTAGTTTTTACCGAAGGTGTACTTCACACGATTTTTAAGCGACTATCTTGATCAATTATTATTGTATTAAATTGAACTTTATTGACGCCATACTGCACTGATATAGCACAAAGCACAACACAATTTATTTTGCCACGCAACTGTATGATTCAGAAGTAAAAAGAAATAGCGCATGTACATATACTATTGGTGTTGGTAAATGTATTCTAGTAGGCCGATGACCCTCAGTACATGTATGGAGTAGTAATTTTTACATTACTGCAGAGGGGCAGATTCCTTTGGCAAGGTCCAATTGTAAAAATCTGATCTATATTATTATTATAACCACTAGGAGAGTCAGAGCAGTTGCTCCCCCTAGTCCTCTTTGCGACGCATAGTGCAACAACGAAATAACACTCAAGCATGCATTATGTCCTGTAACCTATTTTCTTATAACAAGGTTTCAAACAGTTTAGATGTTTATCTTGACCTAATTCTGACCGTTTTATGTCCATCAATATATAATTGAAAAATTGTAACTAGACGTACTCGCGTTAAAGACGACGCCGCACTTGATTGAAACAAATAAGGCCATTATTCAATAATACTTCAAATTTGTTTACTGCAGGCGACGAGGCGAACACGGTGCCCCAAGAGGAAGTTGAAGATTTAGTCATTCAACTGTGCGAACTCGTCAACGAGAAGAATGATTTGTTCAGGAAACAGACAGAATTGATGTACATGTAAGTCAATTATTACATAATATATTTGTACTTTAATTAAGTGTCATATTATAAGTACATTAAATGTACTCATCGCTAGACGTACATGTAGTTAATTTAAAGTATTGACTGTCTAGTATCAATTCTACGTTCCAGGAAATGATAGAAACGTTTAGTAAATATATAATTAACAAACAATGCCGATTTGAAACTTTCAAATATTGTCAAAAATTGAGCTTGGTTTGAATCAAATTATTTATCATATAATGGGAGTAAGAAGTAGTTAGTTTTATTTTTGACCGAGAGTAAACCACACCCCTAATAAGTATGCAATATGAAGTCTGATTACACAATCACAGAAATAAGGCTTAATTTATAATAGAACTATTTGAAATACATTATTTGCCTCATACACTCATATAAATTTTATTATCATAGATTATACAGGATAACTACGGAAACTATCAAGATTATAAATAATGGATGGTCTTCGCATGTGACTCATTCGCGACTTGAGCGCCCACTACTTGTGTTATTAAACACATTACATACACACAAAGAAATATTATATACACTAAATAATCTTAATTAATCTTCTTATCAATAAAACACACGATTTTCCTTCTCAACAGTAAATTTTTGCAACATTATCTATTAAATCTTAAGCTTCAATTTGAAGAGCATATCAAGTGATCGCAATTAATAATGCGCACTTACACTTTGAAAGTAATTTGCGTTTGCACAATGTTATTCACATAGATAGTGAAGTATCTATTGTCTGTATCATCATTTAATTATTGCGTCATGTATCATTGCAATAAATATATAATGTTCACAATATAAGTGGAATAAAAGAAAGAAATCATTTAGCTTTTTGTCTTTTCTTTATATTTTTTATCTTTTAAAATAAAATGTGGCATACTTGCCTTGGTCAAAATTAATTTCTACAGCTTATAATAATTAAAGGTAAGGTAAAAGATATGCAATATAATATATAGGGTCTCGTAAAAGTTATCATCCGATATTCTTTGGCTGTATTTATGTTAAGAAACGTATAATTTTAGTTTTATTGTTGGATTGTTTTTGTTTTGTCTAATTTTAGTAAATTTAAGTAATAAAAACTTATGTCTGCCCAGAGGCCACCCCAAAATTCATGTCCATACGGCGCCGACTTATGGCTATTTCCATCACTGTTGCCGTAAGTTCCGGCGGTAAATTACGAAATTCCTGGTGAATATTGTCTTAGAGGGCTTCAAGAGTCCAAGGGTTATAGACGTAGACTCGTAAGTAAGAAGTCAGGAACAATTACATCAATGATCTTGCCGGCCAGTGCAAACCTCAAATTATTAAAACAAAGCAATCAAAGGTAAGATAAGGCGACCCGGAAATACTTTTTTCGGGATTATAGCGTTTCATGTCTTGTTGAATGTGTATTTGTATCTGTTTACTTCACAAATATCAAGGTAGAACTGACTTTTTCCGCCATAATTATAGAGTCTTCCTATAGGGTGATTACTTTTGCGACACCTCGTGTTATATATGCAATATAATTCTATATTTGAGTCTTTGTGCATCATTTAACTTGCTGTATCACTTCGGACTGCTTTATGCAAATTGTCCTGTGTGCATGTCACAATGGTTTTGAAGGTAATTTGTTGTGTACTTTCCAGTCGAAGACAACAAAGACTAGAGCAAGAACAAGCTGATATTGAGCACGAAATCAGGGTCATACAATCGCAGCCCGCCGTCAATCGCATAGATGCTGATAAGGTGAGTCATATTATAAGTGCTGATAATAATTATTTTACATAATTATACAATAATATATTTATTTGTTATTCTAAGTACTACACTTCACCTTGTAGGTATAGGGAATTTACTGTAATCATTATTCTTAGTAGGCATTCAAAGCAGAAAATAGGGATTTTTTACAAGCATAAAAATATAATTCAGTTACACATAAAAAAACCATCGATCCTGTCAGTCCTAGTTCCTAGCGATTCACTGGATTTACAGAGGTAACCAGTCACTGATTTTTTTTTCCATATCTTGGAATCTTTTTTTTATAGTATAGAAGTAGTAAACGAGCATGCAGCCCACCTGATGGAAAGTGGCTACTGTCGCCCATGGACATGTGTAATTAACCCTAGGTAAGATCAAAGTCTCGCTCGAGGTTATCCACAGATGCGTTGCTACCCCTGAGGATTAAGATAGAATGCCTCGGAAACTATGTCTTCCTTACCACACCCTTCAGACCAGAACACAACAGCGCAAAACACTGATGTTATTAAGAAGAAATAGATGTGGCAGTGGTGCTTCCAGAGTCAAACCACAAAGAGTTCTACCACCTTCAAATCTAAAACTAAATCAGCTATATTCAATCTTATGTTAATTGTATAAATTTATTCATATGATTTAATATACGCAAGAATAATAACAACACTAAAACGCTAATTATATAAAAGAACTGGATAAATATAAAAAAATGGTTTTTGTTTATATCTTGTTAATTACTTAAGTAAAACAATAATTAGGATTAACCTATATCATTAACAAAAAAAAAAAATTATGCGGTTGTTTATGCATAGCAGCTATATGTTTATATCGCAGTATAATAAATAATTATGTAAATAGGAATCCTGAGATGCGTGTTGTTTGCAGGCGCGCGAAGAGCAGCTGGTGAGCCGGCTGGTGGCCATCGTGCGGCTGCGCGACGAGCTGGTGCAGCAGCTGGACGCCGAGCGCCGCCGCGAGCGCCAGGAGGACCTCGCCATCGCCGCCTCCATCGCCTCCAAGAGAGGTACTACATCACTCAACTGTAGTAATTGCTCAGTGCCGTAGCCTTGGGAGGGGATAGAGAGGAACCATGGCCCCGGGCGGCAGGTCTGGAGGGGCAGCAAAATCAGCATAGTGAAGTTTATAACCGATATTTCCTGAACGAAAAACTTTGACCAACCTGGCGACCTTTTTTCTAATTGCAAAGACAGATGTCCGACTTAATTTTCTAAATGGATAGGCGGGGCTAAAACAACTTCGGCCCCGAACAACATGAACCCACACTACGCCACTGTGATTACTACTCACCCATGGGCGTAGGCAGCGTAGCAGAGCGGTGAAGTGAAAAAAAAATAGCCCGATGTGCAAACATTCTTGATCTGCCCCTCCCTGTCGAGAATCCTGGCTACGCCCATGTTACCCGTAGTATGTTAGTCACCTATAAGTACTAAGGGGGCATCCATTTATTGCGTGAGATTATTTTAGCAATTTTTCGTCCCATGGTGAGATGTCATGAGATTTGTCTGAGACAGACTAATCGCACGTGAGATTGCTCAAAATTAGGAAAGAAACATGATTAACTTAATATCATCCAGTTTTTTCGTGAATGTACACGGTTTCTTGCAAAAAATACGGCCTAATAAGCCGACCCCACCCCCACAAATTTTAACTTGTCCTGGTATACATAGGAGCCGCCTTATTATTTAACTAAAACAATTTAAGAATAATATTACTAATAAATTTCTATGTATATTTCAGCTCAAAGGAACAGTGATTCAAATAGCTCGTCAATGAAGTCTGCAGAAGCAGTCACTCCCGGAAAGAAAACAAAAGTAAAAGACAAAGTTAAAAAACAATTGAAAAAGGCCAAACATACTTTAATCTCTAAGAAAAAAGACGAAGACAAAGAAAAAGAAAAGAAACCCAAGTAGTTCTCATCAGTGACTCAAAAGAAATTGACCGTGCAAATTTTTGTTTCGTATTAAAAATACAAACAAGATTTTTATTTATACATTGTCGTGTACTAAAAGTACTTATGTATGAAGACTGAAACATTCCACTAAAACGTATTGATCATGAAAGAAATGACATGGGATTGATATACTTTATACCTAGTTTGTGATTTTTAACATACAATAATGCTCGGATTTTTTTTTTGTTGCGTATCTTTTTACTGAATTTAAAATTGTGTATGTGCCAGATATAAGGACATAGTACTTAATGTGAAAAAATATAGATGTATTTTACTATAGACACAACACTAGATAATAGGCAAAAGTTTTAAAGATGGGACTGTATGTAGAGCACAAATGTATATTATTTATTTACATCCTACATTTTTAAAATTCATATATTAGCAATTAATATATACTCGAAGCTTACGAAAACATATTGTTTATTAAAACCGGAATATGCTAACTACACTACAATTAATGCGTAGATTTTTAAATATTTATGTGTATATGTCAAAAACGTCTTTTTATATTGGTCAGGATTATTTTAAAATACCCACAGTAAATTTTACCTTTTGCTATTTTAATCAATACGTTATTTATAGTTTGCTGTATCACTATTATATCGCTTACTGCTACCACCTGTTACCACGACCAATTGTATCGCAGCGATAAACAGCTAGTGGCTTCACAAACCGTTAATATCAAGGTAATATGTAACTTTGTGGAGTTGTGCACCCAAATTCTGCAACTACCATGTATCAATTGAGAAAAAATAGCAGTTTTTGGTAATCTCTTGGCGACTATATAGATTATAATTGAAATATACCTTCCTCAATCTGTCTAGCTGGGAAGTAAATGTGAATAGTAGACAGATTCTGCTATATTACCAAGGCTATACTTGCTGTTCTTGTAAAAATATATAGCAAGAATATATATCCACATATGTTATCTTAAATTCTTAGTCGCCGTCAATATACAAGTTTCAACACTCGAGCACCTTAAAATACAATATGCATAAACCATTCTACCTAAGTAAATAAAGTTTTTAATAAAAAAAATGTTTTGTAAACACTCGTAACGGTGGAGTTAACCGTTAACTGTAAGTCTTGCAGATATTGATTTGAGAATAAAAGAATCTCATGATCTAGGTTTTTTAAATTCTACTCGAAATATTTTAATTAGAACTACAGCGTTATCAATACGACAAAAAGCACATGCAATCTATGTTCAAAAATATGGCTTCCATTTATTCCCATTCATATTATTTACAGCCAAGTAATTATTTTATTATGAAGATGAAGATTATTTATTTTACCATATGTTACCGTAACTACAAATAATACTCTCTTATGTAATGATGTCCGTGTAACTATAAAATAATGTATTGTCTCCGCATTGTGGATAGATATCAGTAAACTTAGGGGATTTTCGTACACGTTTCTCAGGGGTTATATTGTATGAATCTTGTTAAACGTATTAATACAATAACTATTACTGCTACAGCAGATGTATGTTTTTACAATGTAGTTTTGTCAACCATTTATAACTTTGTTCATTTATTATTTCATTGTTAACTTTTATTTACGTTGTTTCTAATTTTGTTAAAATATGTTTGAAGACATAATTTGATAAATGTTTACTCCATTATCATTTTATTATGTATGATGAAAGTGAGAACTATAATAATAGTATTCTCAAAAAAAACAACTAATCACAGTATTATGTAACACAGTGTGTTCACTTTCTGGAAAATAAGCAAAAACCAGAATATTATAAATTTAATTTTGTAGACTAAAACGGATAATCGTGTAGTAACACAATTTTAATTTTATGTTAAAAGTGATTGATTAACAATAAATAAAAGCAGGATTAATAGAAAAATGCATATTACGAATAAAAATACAAAACATGTTCCATTAATGTAATAAAGACATAATTCTTGTGACTATTATATTCCAAAATTAATTAGGCATTTTTGAATATTCAACAACATATCATAGGGCCTTCTTAGCCTAGTACGTACGCATTTACTCTCCTTAAATAAATTAACAATACTAACATGCACTATATAAATATTTAACATTAAATAACTACACGATAACATTATATAGGATCATAATTATATATACTATTAAGTTATAGTTTTTGTTCTTGATTTATATTTACATGCAAAGCAATGCTATTGTTATTGTGAATCAAAAAGGTAATGAAAATTTAACATTTTGTTATGTTTTTAATTTACACGAGTATTTATTTATCTATTCTGTAAACAGCGAAGAAAAGTCTGTGTACACATTCAATATTGCAAGAATATCCAGTATTAAAACAATTACTAATTTCGTATGAAAAAATTAAGCCTGTTGGTTACATAAATGCAAAGAGTTTAAATAAAAATATATAAGATTATTGTCATTTTATAAAAAGTAAGACTTAAATGTCTCATATTTTGAAATCTTTACGATAAACGAATTATTAGTCCATGTCACCCGCAATTAATAATCGACATAATTATAGTAAGTTAATAATGCTTTAACGCTCAATGAGATGTCCGTTTTGTGGCCTACTGAATGAATATATGTATACATTTTAATTAAATAATATTATTACTCGTTTTTTTTCGCTATAGTAAATGCAAATCACGAACAAAGTCAATTTTATGCTTTAATATATTCACAATTCAAAACACTTTCAGAAATTGTGCTTTATGCAAATGCACAAAACGCATGTAATTTATTGATTAATAAAATACTATACAGATAGAATCGTCTTTTATTTTTTCTATCTCTGCCTTGCTCTCTTACGGTATTTCTGTCTTGTATAGGGTTGCCATCCTTACTTTATAAAGTATTGCACGTTATTATTTCGTTGACATTGCCTGTAAGCACTGACATAATGAATTGCAATTGAAAATCTCATGTGCCGGTACTAGATATGAAAATGTTGTAAATTGCATCACGGTGAAAAAGACCCATGTTCTTCTTGTATGTTTTGCTATTTGTACATTTTGCG
>DWLI01001927.1:0-14208 GCA_018249915.1 Cecropterus dorantes dorantes | reverse complement strand
CAAACGTTAATATAGATAGGTATATATATAGCTCGCATTCAATTATTCAAACATTACATAGTTCAATATTCAGTGATCCATAATAATCATTTTGTCATTTTTCATATACATACCAGTAGGTATGTATATTAGTAAATAATGTTAACCAATCATTCGCGCTAGTTCATAAATCATTAATTGAGACATTTTTCGATTATTTACGGAACCTATGCTTAACGTATGGAGTCTCTTTTGTCCTACCCTTAAAAGCCTATATTTTTTAAACTGTAATAAGTAGCCAATATGGTATTACGATCAAACTATAATGCAATGATATAGTTAATCTTAAATAGTGACTATTAATATGGCAATATCTTAATAAATACTAAAAAGTAAAAAATATGGACAACCCTAATATGTTTTGTGTTAAGTCTATGTATGTAATAAGTGCGTGTATCAGCAATAAATAAATTAGTAGGTGAAAATGAAAGTAAAACAACAAATAATAAAGTAAAAACTTAAAGAGATTTGAACCAAACAAAAAACTGTACAGTTTCGTAAAATATAATCGACAAATATAATAGTTATATGTTAACGCGCATTTCTATAATACACAGGCCTGCGCGTTTCTAATTTGCTAGGTAGAATATCTTTATCATTTTATTACAATATTAATAACGTATAGTCTTGTACCTACTTATTTCAATAGGCTGTTTATCTACTTTTACTGTTATTAAGTGTTGATTGCAAGAGCCAGCGACCGGCAAAACAATTATTGCAATTTCATATCACGTGTACCGTAGGCGTGATTGCTCTTGATTGTTGTCCACCCACTATGAATTTATTAGAAAACTGTATTGTATATCCCATTCAATTCAGTACAGTGCCGTGTCTGGATTGTTTATTGGTCAATCCCCTTATTCATAAGTTACAATGTAGAACATATTATAATTTGGTATTCAAGACCAACATTTTTCATGTACGTTAAATACATGAATATGGTTATAGTCATGTTCCCATGAACGCTGTGTATACGTGAGAATTTGAACATAAGATTACAGTCTTTGTTTCCTAATGAAAATGCATTTTTTGCAAACGTATTTGAGAGAAAAAACAAGAGGAATATTTGAAACGATTCATACGTGACGTAATATCATGGTGTATCTGCTGTACAATTTCGTTAGCTCCCGGAAGACTCTCGGTAACATTTATCGTATCACGTAAAGACGATTTCATTTCCAATCGTATGTCACGAATTTATCGCTGTATATTCTTTTATGTTGCAACTTACTTTGCAACGTTCAAGAATTCTAGTAGGTTTTAATTCATAAGTAATAAATCAGACAGACCTGAGTTACAACTTGGTACATATAAGAACACGTTTAGAAATCGGTAGAATCATTTGAGCTTCGACTCCGACGACACCACCGTCTCACTTATTTCCGCCTAATAACAGCCGTGTTAAACACTGGTCTTTACTGGATAAGGGTTAAATACTTCTCCGAGGCATTCCAAGTTAGACCTCAGGGGTAGCAAAGTATTGGTCGACGTCAGATTGGATTCTAACGCTATTTGGAGTTGATTACAACTTTTGTACAACATGGGTTACTAACTTACTATCTATAAGTGGAACTTTATGTTCATTTTCTACTTCTACAAATTAAAAAAAAACACATTTTGGATTCAAAAACTTACTCGATTAAATTAATTGAATAACGGAGTCAACTTTGCAACTTATTAATTAGAAATGCGTTAGAGAAATTTTAAATGCGTAGCGATTAAAAACGGGTTTAAAATTGTGCGGCATAAATCAAAATGTCGATGAAATTAGAAGACATTTTAAGATATAAATCTAACAAGAAAGCGCGTTGACTTGCTGAGTAGGTGTACTGATTTATCAACGTTGCGTAAGCAGAAGAAATAATGTCTTACAAATCAATTTGTACCTTTGGTTTGATACTGTCATAATCATATTAAACGATTATAATATGTTTCCGCTAGGCATCTTTCAAGTTCCGATGGATTACGTGATTGATTATATATTTCCGTCACGTGTTATATAATCATAATTTATTAACAATGAGCTTTTGTAATTATATGCAGTAAAATTTAACGATCAGTATACTATACTACCACTTAATGAAAGTTGTTTTTTCTGCGATAATTATTAAGAAATCATCAAAATTATAAGGTTTACTATTCACTTTTATTACAAAACAAGTGTTATATTTGAATACATTTTTAATAGCAGTCTTGTATAAAAATGTGAATGTTAAATTTAAAAGTATGTTATTCTTAACTAATATAGCTTTATAAAAACTCACCACGTTTATTTGGAAGCAGGTAAACTCAATTTGGATCTTCAAGGACGAAAGAAACTTTTCAAAACGAATAATCACAATTTCTAAATATAATTAGGACACGAAGGATCCCAAGGCACCGTCAGCCGCGAGGAGGACTGAAATGAAAATCGCGAAGCATGTCCTTAGTCTGCAAACAACGCGTGCTGAAGGACGCTCTGCTTTGTGATCTAGTTGCTCACCTCGCTGGACACGAGTACTTCACTACACCTTTACATTTCTCTTTAAAATCTATCCTCATTTACTTAAAGTTGAAATTTAAACGTCAACAGGTATGGCGCATGAAGATGGCGGTGTGGCAGCAGAGCATGAACCATGAAAAGATGCACTGAAGGTTGGTCAGAAGCTTAACACTTACATTTGTACCTATTTGCATAATAAACGAGACGAAGTATTACGTCAGTGAGTCATTACATAAAGTACTTTAAAGTGTCTGTTGGACTGTACATCCGACTGTTCCATTTTAGGACCCTTCAGTAATTAAACCATCCTCGTATGCGGGCGATGTGATTTGAATGGCAGTATTGATGCGAGCAATCCGCCTTGGTACATTGAACTCGTTAAACAGTTTATAGAGTGAGCAAAACATGTCTAATGACGCGGAAAAAATCAACATGTTAGTTTTTACGAAGCATATAAATGTATCAAGACGTACCTTGTGGCTTCCAAAACTAGAGCTAACGAACTGTGGTTAGAATAATACAAGGTTAGATGTTATATTTACATTGGGTAGTGATATTTATCATACAAATATAGACTATATTATAGCCTTTTTACCTAAATTAAAACAAAAAACAGTGATGACACAAAAAAGATAATAAGCTTCAACCTCAAGGTACCACCTCCGAAAGTGTTCATCATATAATAGAAATTATTTCGCCGTAATTACTGCTTGAGTGAAACACCTTGCAAAGAAGTTGATTTAAAAATAATTTCATAAAGAATTTTCACTTAAAAATATTTTGATTGTAACATCATGTTGAATCATTGTAAAACATCAATACAAATTTTATAGATTTTGAAAACATAGATTATGCAACAAAATTTATTACCCAGCACCTACATACGAATGTATTTAATTGGAAATCATAAACAAAAGAACGCTCAACCCACGTGACATACGTTTTGCAACCATTAAATTATGAAACCATTGAGAAAAAAATACCAGTATTTGAAAGTAATGAATTTGAAAATGAAATATTTAGGTAGAATCAAAGAAGTAGGTTTATGCATACGTGGATTAGTATTCTAGTAATTTCTCGCCCTACTCTCCGTATTTT
This sequence comes from Cecropterus dorantes dorantes, assembly GCA_018249915.1. Lineage (NCBI taxonomy): Eukaryota > Metazoa > Arthropoda > Insecta > Lepidoptera > Hesperiidae > Cecropterus > Cecropterus dorantes. The sequence goes on along the minus strand of DWLI01001927.1, from coordinate 10,589 downwards.
TTCTGAGACTATGGTGTCAAAATACGATTTACCTATGTTTATACAAGTAAATAAATGCAAATGTAATGATTACATATAAAAAAATAAAAAAAATATCTATATTTTCTCTGATTTACAAAAATCGTAAATATTCGCGCCTCATTTGTTTATTGCAAGATACAATATTATTAAAATATTTTTAGGACTTGTATAAACTTCTCAGTCGGACAGTAGGTTCTAGGTTATTATGGAAATTAATGAACTGATTTGAACGGAACTTTTATGCAAACTATAACCTCTAGAGGTTTTTTTCCGAAAAGTAGAAGTCAATTTTCTTAGGGTAGATAGGTACACAAAGTAAATCACAGTCAAATTATGTATCAAAATTTTCTATTGATACAATAAAAAGTTTTGCGCAATTAAATCATTACTGTTAACTTTCTTTTTACTAACTTAAAAATAATGTAGGTACGAGCCAGTAAAAACGTTTTTTGCGTGGCGTTTCAAAGTTTAAGCACACACATAAATTAAGTCTTGTCAATATTGAATAAGAGGACTGTTGGCACCAATTTGTCGTACAAAAAGATAACTTTCGCTATGTAATGTAGGTGATAGGTAAAGTAAGCGCTTTCCACTGTGGGTGTCAGAGTCCGTTCATTGTGTTCAGCGAAAGTCGAACAGAAACAAAAGGTATTACACACGGAACTGAGTTATTGCGAGATTTCGTACAAACATCGTGTGCTCGCTACTTGTTGGGCTACGTAACGACCATCCTTATATTAAGTACTAGCTAAAGTACTCATGCTTCGCTTGTACATCAAAATAGTACAAAATATCGGAATCAAATGTAGCCTATAAGTTATTCAGGTAAATAAACTACATCCATGCAAAGTTTCATGTAAATCGGATCAGTGGTTTTTACTTAAGTAACAAACAAACACATAGGCGCTCACCATTATATTAGTATAGAATGATTATGTGCTCGATAAGTAGTTTGTCGATAAAGAAGCGGATTTTATCAATATGATCGTCATATCGTATTGTTACATTGACGTTCGGTTGTATGGACAATATTGTAATTCTAAAATGTCTAAGATTTATCACCTTCGTAAAATTGTGGTTTTAATTGGATAATTAATACTAACGGTAATGGTTTATTATATGGGTAATAACTAATAACTGTTAGCTCCTATAACATTTTCACGGCAAAAGTGCCATCGCATTTCAACCATGACCTTACCCACCTAATAACGCCTAGAACAAAATCGATAGGAGAGATTGACATTTCAAAGTTAGTAGAATTGTACATTATTAAGCCGCATTGCCTCATAATAGACTTGTTAAGCTTCGGATTGTATAACCAAAGTAATGAGAGGTGTTCCAACTTTATCCTCGAGATCAGCAATATATTTGTTATCGACCCTGGGTCATTTATAGTAACCATAAATATAGCATAGGCTACAATCGTACTGCTTCTATTACATAAAAAGAGCAATGTTTGTATTACCAGCACTACTGAAATATTCAGTCAGAAAATAAATGCATTAATTCAACTTTCTCTATTACATTTGTAATGTAAATATTTTCACGCACAACTATTACTTTTCCGTGGTCACCATCGGGCAACACCGTTACGATGTATGAATTTCTCATAGATTTTTTGTAAGGAGAGAAACTTGTTATTTTTTGCGGCATCTTTATTGCGAATTAGACACATGTTTATATTCAGGTTGAATATACAAAGAACCGCTACGAGTCGTCCATCATTGAAAGTTAAGTATTCGTTATAAGTAAATAAAAATGAACATTTTAGGACGGCGATTTGATGTCTGCAATTTAAAATTTCATCAACATTGAGAAGAAATTCCGCTATTCCACAAAAAAATTGTCAAATGCAAAATAATGTTGTGTCCTAATAAGTGCTTATTTATTTAGTTATTTATTTTATACAAACCATTATTAGATGAAGTAGGCAGTATATCAACAAGTAAACCATTTTGGTATCATCTGTACTGAATGGAAATGCATGATATTGTCATTATATGTCTTTTAAGTAAAGCAGGTGTTAGTGAAATGGAAAATGATGAAGCAACAATCTCTTGTATTGGAGACTCAACCAAGACCTTCATTTAATAGACTTCTACGTAACATGATTACATATTAGTTTGCAGGGCTGGCTGCTGTGATAAATATTCATAAGTATCATAAACTAATATGAATATTTATCGTGTCTGCGTGTTTGTTTTAACTAAGCGGATCACTGATCTGTGCTGTAATTCCCATCTAAGTTTGATGTTTGTTGCATCAGATAAAATTTAATTTATGCCAGTGTTCAACCCTAAACGAATGCGAAAAGTTTGTTACATATTCCTATTATTTATTCTATTTATTATTTATTCATATATTAAAAGACCACAATTTATACATTATTTTTTATATTATGAAATTTAAGCGATAATAATATAGCAGACTAGGATATGAAACAAAAAAAACAAGACAAAAAAAAACGTAAATAAAACTTTTATTTGGTATAAATAACAGTATTATTTTTCATCAATGGTTAATAAATGTGATGATTGACAAGTTGAGAGTATACAGAGTATACAGACTTGTAGACTATTTTGTTATAAATTAATAATTTATCGAGCAATTTATAAAGCTTTCAATTATGTCAATGTTAAGCTTTCTATATAGCCAATCTCACTGCTGGGCATGGGTGTCATCCAAAGTAAAAGGGGTTTGGGCCATAGTATAACGCGCTGGCTAAGTGCGAATTAGCGGTCTTCAGTCACTTGAGAACTTTTTTAAAGAGCTCTGAGGTGTACAGTTAATGCAGTTAATTATGGTGTTTTCCTTCACCGTTTAGGAAAATGATAATTAATTTCTTATACGCACATGAATTTACAAAAAACACAAGTGTCAGGGATTCGCACTACAGACCCTCGATTGAGTGGCCGAGTCTCTAATGATTATTATTATATAATGCTTTATTTAATGTCTGTTTATATTTCAAAATTTCAGTAAAAATAACATTTCAAATCAGATCCTTTAAACCGGAAAATGTATGTACCTGATTTTATATGTGGGTATTCACGATATGCGGTTTTTAAATTTATTTTTGCCGATATTTAAACATTAAATTGTATGAATTCCGATAATATTAGTCTGAAATCATAAATATATTCATTTATCGTGCCGTCAACCCTGAATATTTCATATGCCATTTAAGATTGAATAACGACGTCGTCAATCGCATCAATATAGTTAGAAAGTTTCATGAACAACTTTTTACGAACGCGTCGGAGGCGGTTGGACAGCCTGTATAACCATATAAGAGAGGTGTAAGTGATCACCCGTCGATCCCTACTAGATTTGTCGCTAGCTCTCTCCACTTAATTGGTTTCTAAGAAACATTCAGACACAGTACAATAAGGCAAACATTGCTGCCAATAAAACACTAACACACTACCCAGTACTAAGTCTAACATATACTTGTATGTATTTCAAGATTCTGTTTTCAATATTTCGATTTCATTTATTATATTTCTTTAGACAAGCTCATAAAATTAAATTCTAGAAAAACGACAAGCTTATAAAATTAAATAATTATAAACTTACTGTTGCTAATTTTGCGAAAATCAAAACAAAGAGAATTAAATGAGTAATAATTATTTAACCAAGGTAATTAGGTGCCATTTATTTCGAGGTCGAATGACAATACACCATAATATTATAATTGTAAAGGAAAAATATGAAATAAACATCTCTAAAAATAAATCGTTGGATAAACAAAGGAGTTTTGAGTCTGCAAAATTGGATTTATTCAACATTTTGATTCTCCGAAGCTACGGTAATATTACAAAAGAAAACATAAATGGTTGCTACATTTCGTAGATTTATTTCAGATGAGATCATAAAGTCCAAACTAAGTCTGTTGTTAAAAACGATAAAACGAGCAGAAGATTACATTATCTCTCTAATTAGCGCCTGCAATTAACGCGGAAACATGACCTTATGTCGAGACAACGAAGAATTATTCTATGAGTATTAATATAGGCTGAGAACCTTGGCACTCGTTATGAATACGTATTGCATGAGTGCACGAGGCTTGAAGCCAGAATAGTTATTAAAATGAGAAGTCTACTCCCAACTCTACCTCACAGAATTCATTAGATATTCTGCAAATATTTTACAAATACTGCCTAATTAAAATAACATAATACATAGTTATTACTTAGGACACTATATTACCTCTATTGTTAAAACGTAGACACGCCACTGTAAAGTCTAATCTCAAATTCAGATACAACGGGTTACTGAACTTTCCCCTTTTTATGACAAGCGCGAATTAATTTATCACCTGATTCTATCTTTTTTAGAATCTCATATTCATTTTGCCATTACACTTTAGACGCCCAAAATAGATACAAAGCCCACCCTCGTCCAGTATTAGCTACGGGTTGGGTGGATGCGGGTCGTTATGCACCCTTACCCAAACCCCTAAAGTCGTCAATTAAGGCCATCAACATTTTTATATACCAATAAGGGTAGCCTTTACTGGCTGTATTTTAATATTCTTTTTTTGTTCTTAAGTCCAACCCTATTTACACGATTTTATTTTTTCCAAATTTTCGGTCATTTACAGCTTCATTTTTCGGTCTTCAAGGGTATCTATTGTTATCCCACTAATTAAAACACGTAGATACGATTTTTTAAAACAATATGTATAATAGATACATGTCATAGCGGTAAAAAAAGAAGGAAGTTTACATATTGAAATGATATTATGTCAAAAGTATTGAACTACTTCTTATTAGTCTACCAAGTCGCACATAGAGAGAATGGTAAACTATGGATTTGAATAGTTTTTGAAGAATAACTTTGTACCCAGAAGTGTTTGACCGTAATTATGTTCTAGGAACTAAATTTAGCAACTCCTAAAGCGCCCTAAAAGTGCACATAAAATTGTTCAAACATTGTGGCGCCACCAACAGTGTGGTAAGCGTCGGAAAACAAGTTTAACGAGTCTTAACGATCGTCTTATTTACTGTTTTGGTACCTAATTTAACCATTACGTAGTCGCTCCGCACATAGAATTAATTAATTACAGTCCTAGTCACTCATATCACGCCCTGGTCAATTTGAGTTACCTGAGTTGCATACGAACTATTGCTGTCAGGGTCGATAGGTTTCTACTTACGATGTGCTAATATTAATAGTCAGTAGCAGAAAGAGTTGTTATATGATACTCCGTTGTTATTTGGATGACACTAAATGTTGCGAAACAATTTAAATGAAAGCGTACACGTGGCAACAATTATCTTTCCTGCGTACTTTTTTGCTTTCCATCTTTTTTTGTAATACCGGAGTCGTCTACATAAATCCATTATTACCCCACTGCTGGTCTCCTTTCAAAGTAAGATGATTTTTTTTCACCGTTAAGGTGTTAAAGTAAGTGACAACAAGTATATAATATAATATGCACATCAATATTGAAAATTCGGAGGTGTATGCCTGGGATCCGAACTAGGGCCGAATTTCATACTATTAAGATATGATATCGGGTAAAAATTGCACCAGCGTAAAAGGCTGGTTTGCAAGTACATTTTAGTATAGAAAAGTATAATTTTAGTACGTGTACGGTTTCCTTCTTAAGAACATTTAGTATATCGAGCACGTTTTACTGCGCTCGCTTTCCTCCACCAATAATTATATTCTATATCAGCAATCTTTAAGCTTGCTTTTACTGTACTAAGAGTGAATTTAAACTCCTTTTTAAATCTGTTTCATATAGAATACTGATGCATTCCTTGCACGGCTTTGTTAGTAGTTGCTTTTCTATTACAATTTCTTTTCCGTCTCAAAACATCAGTAAAACTGGACAAAACAGTTTGCTTAATCTACAGTCTCTTTACCATAATTGCTTACAACATTTAAGACATCTTCAGTTACTTACAACATTTAAAACCATTACCGGTTTTGCAACTATGGAGATACTACTTAATAATTGGTTTTTGACTATCTTACAACCACAATACATGCACTGTGTGTTGATCTCGTGGATGTTCCGTTTAGTTATAAAGTATAGTCATTTTATACCATAGCTAAACATTATTAGAAACAGCTCAAAGCTAACATTTGCAACATGGTCAATTTAGATATGCACGGACGACCATTTCCTCAATCTATATCCGACAGTAAGCAATAAACATGTGGATGCACGTTTGCTACATAAATTTCTTAGGAAATAAATTTACCACACCCCTTACCCCACGATATATCTTGCATAAAGTAGTGTCATATTTTATGCAAGTAGGTGCCTATTCCTTGCATGTTCTCGCCCCCAGTGCGCCTTCCTGCTACGATAATTATAATACTATCTCGGCGATCTAACACCTAGTCAGAAATTGCGCTACCAGTGTATTTAAAGCATATTCATAAATTATATACTCGTTCCAATTCAACCACACAAAACATTGGCTAGTAAATATCCTTGCAGTCGATTTGCAAAATTAAGCAATATTGACTAACTGGATTAATTTAGTATTTAGACCTTATATTATGACTACCTCTGCAAACTCATAAAAATTATAAAATTTAGTTTACTAAGAAACAACGTTTTTGAATTGTTCGATCGGACGGTGTTCATAAAATAGTCAAACCTATCGACATTTTATACTAAAACATCCTGTGTAAAATGGATATAAGACGGACATCTGGGATCGTAATTTGATGACCGTTACATTTTAATACAACAGTTCATATATTCATATATAAATCGATCATGATTATAATACTCCTTGTTGCTTCCCGCAAAGTGATACGCGAGTCTCTGATCCGATTAGCATTCAAGCCGCAACATATGATGCACATATACTTAAGTCGACTTTTTATTATTGACCGTAGTACTATACAATCTGGTTTCTTGAACGATGTATCATCAGATATCATGTTGATTACAACGACTCCGTTTTAGCACGACTTCAAGCAACGAGCCGGTTTCGAAACAATGCCTCTTATCGCTAATTAATCTTTTTATAACAACCGCCAAACGCCTCAAGCAGCAGGCTTTATAATTTTTTCCTAAATAAATAAGCTGACCCGGCGAACTTCGTACCGTGCAGATATCAATATATGTTCTTAAAAATCTGTCCAGTAAACTAGACATCAAAAACGGTGTTGATTTTCCAACCGTGTTTTTATATATAAAAATATATACATAATATATAAATATAATAAAAATACAAAGATAAATTATTAAAAAATAAGTATACACATAAACGTGTTGAAGTGTCCCACCGCTAAAATCAGCGGCGTCGCCCACCGCAGCGCAGAAATTAGCGTCGTTCAACGCATTCTTGCAATGTTGACGACTCACTTGTTGACAAAAGTTTAGTTTGTCTTTAAAATGCTTTTGTTACGAAAGTCATTATGGTAGGTTAAGGGCCGCGGAGAAAGGTGACGACAAAAAATCGCCGTTATGCGTAATGGTTAGTGGTTTAAAGTGTAATAATAATAACACCAGTAGGTTGATCGATAATTTGGTCCGACGCTTGGGTAGTTTTTATTTTGTTAATTTCAAGTATCAAGACTCTTATCTTTATTCTTATTAATCATAAAAAAGTGATTTTCTTGTTGCAATCGTCATAGAGATTTCTGCGTGCGCGGAGCGCTCGCGAATTCTTGAGTTTCAATTTCTTAGTGCAGAACCATTGATTATTCCGGTAAAATCAGTCCTGCGGTTTCCGAGATTAGCCAAAACAAAAGAGACTGAAAAACGAAAATTGTAGTCATTTATATTTTGTTATAAGCATCCTATATACTTTCACATACATTTAGTAATAAGCTGTTATTTTGGTTTCCTACATGTTATAAATACAAACACATCCATATATGTGTTTGTTATATCTTTGATACAATGCATCAAAGGTTAACACTCCTTAATGAGTGTCAAAAACAATGTCAAGTATCTACCTACCGTCAAAGTATGCCTCGAACAGATATAAGCAAGATATTTATTGAATCATCTGTTTTCAATATCAGTGAAGGGCATTAAACCCACACGATATTCAAATACAAATTAGTAATTCTCTATGCCATCAGTTGGATGCTGTGATCTCATTGAATGATTCAACTTACCAATTATAGAAGGCAGACGTCCCCATCGCGAATGGTTAAACGTTGAACGAAATATTTATAACATGTGCCTTTAGATTCGTTGACTTAACCTTACTATACTCTATGTTTGTATATTATCATTAGTATCCGACCGAAGGTCAATTTTTGGCCGAAGCTGAAGGTTTAAAAACCATAAGAAATTCTGTTCAAAATAGAGTAAAACTATTTTTTTACGAATTTTACTTAAAAAAAATTGTTTCTGCTGATAAATGTCTATGTTGTTTGAATATTAATAACATCTAGAACTGATTAAAATGTCTTTGCTACTTTACTGAAATGAAAACAGTTCAAATAATGTAAATGTCATACACAATTGACGACGCAAGTCGGCAATGGAGTTTTCACTTACACTTGCGCTTCACCATCTCCGTCGCGGAATCTTTCTTTCTAAAACCATCGGTTTCAGCTAAATCTTTGGCCCATTTTGGCCGGTGACGAAATTTTCGCGGAATGTGTTTTTTTAACCGATATTAGCCGAAGTCGAAACTTCGTTCGGACACTAATTATTATTATACATAAAATAAAAAAATAAAAAAACAACCAAGTGTGTGGGATCATCTGCAGTAAAGTCTGTAGTCGAGATGAACATTAATAAACAAAAATGCATTTTAAATTATATGTCTATGTCATGGCTTGTTATGAGATATACGAATATGACATGAATGAAAGATGTTTATCCACAACTTAAAATAAAATAATAATAAGGACTACTATTTTTGCCATTTGTCTTCTAAACGCTAATAAATAAGATAGGTAGGAATAACCCAACGATGAATTTATATTACCTGAGTCACGCAATAGTTATTCTTTAGTTATCTTTATAAGTACTCTCAAATTTAAGCTACACTTAGTTATATATTTTATTGAATAACTAAATAAATGTTAAAACCAAATATTATCCTAAGTTATTGAATAGTATAGTTATAATCGCTCATCCTATCGCTTTTATGATATAAATTGTTTAAGGACCGTCTGTTGGTTGCGCTCCAACTTACAATGTCAGTTCTAAGCTCATAATCGGCTTACCGCCGGCATTTGACGATGGCAGTAACAGACAACGCTCCCGCTTTAATGATGAATTTTATATAAGACGCACATCGTCTAAGTGACTTATAAGGCAAGATACTGTTTAAGTATCAATGATGACGGAGAAAAGGGTTCATGAAATGATTTATTTGTACGAGGCGAATATGTAAACGTAGGAAAGATTCTACACGTTTAGCTTGTACTTATGTAAAAAGCAAACTCATATTTAGACATCATTTCTTATCTTTTTGAATCGTTCATCACATGATCTGATTGACACACCGATTATATTGAAAAACTAAGCACACATACTTAGGTTTTTATTACATACACAGGTAATCGGTGTGTCAATGCAATTTCTTTATCACTAGATATATAAATAAATGTTTGCTATATAGTCCTTTAGTGGAGAAATCTGCAGTAGATACACTGTACACCTGCAGAGTGGATTTCCAAAGCAGGCACAATCTTCAGAGATGATGAAACGTCAGAAAAGATACATATAATTAATGGTTGTTTTGACACATTAAGCTCTAATTTCTTGTACCGCATCTTGAAGTATTATTTCAATCAGTGTAATGTAGAAGTCGGCGCTTACATTGGACACAGTGTACCTACGTCTGCTCCATATAAATATATTATGGTGAGCCACATTCCATAGAAGTCAGTTAAACGCAATTATTATGAATTTGACTGCATTCTCACATAGTCATAATTTTTAAAACTCTGTAAATTTTAGTTGGAAGGTTAACATTTGCTTTGCCTATTATAAGATTATTCTCATATTTCAAGCCCGTATCATAAATTAAAGAACATTATTTTCCAAAATACCAACACAGATTAAAGTTTTTCTACTGTTTACAGCGGTCGCATCTTAAGCCGCTTACAGACTCGTTTCATGCACAAAAAACGGTAACCGACACGATAATTTTATAACAGGGTCTGACACGTTGCCTGAATGTGATGGAGTTGTTACACGAGTCGAGAGATCCGATACTGATTAAGATAAAATGCTCATTGGGAAAAAAAGCGAACAACATGTCGCGCCATTGCATTAAAATACAAAACGTTGATTATTATCTATAGCTACTTATACTTAATGTTATTTTCGAAGCTCATATTATGCTAATTACAGAACAAAACATTAAAAACAGTGTTATTTTTCTATCCTGTCAGTCTAACTCTTTAAGCTCCAAATACGGCCAAAACTTATATATAAACTTCCAAATTATTATTTTTACTACGCGTTAAGACCAATCAAGTTGTACGGGTTGCATTGGATTTAGCCGACCTAAGGCAAGAATTTTCTACACACATACTTTCTACACACTTAGCCCCGCACTAGGATTTTCTCCTGTGTCGCGGGTGCCATGGACACACAAAGACGAATACACAAACACCCAGAC
>DWLI01001926.1:0-14208 GCA_018249915.1 Cecropterus dorantes dorantes | reverse complement strand
TGAGATGATCGCCTCATGTAAAAGTGCCGGCAACCACACCCTTCCATCGAAACGCAAGAAATGCTTCACGCTAGAAATAGGTGTGGCGGCGGTATTTTCCCGGCCAAACTACACTGGTTCTACCACCTGGAAAACTGGCTACGCCCATGTGGAAGTGAGCTGACAGCCACACCCTTCATGCATGAACTGCTTCACGGAAGAAATAGATGTGGTGGTACCTCCCCGGTCGAACTATAAACGCTATACCACCTTGCGAATAATTAGTTATCTTTTTTTATAAAATAAATGAAGAGCTAAAATGAACCTACAAACAACACTGTTTTAGGTATCACAGTAATTAATTGCACGCAACATATTCTAAGCTCCAAAGCTGAGTTTCAGATGCCAAGGGTTACTATGTCATCGATAATAACAGCTTATTGCCCTCTATATCACAGTCCACTAATTGACAGTTATGGAGCTCATAATTTGTACTGGTGCATAATTCTACGCTCATACCTATTTTGTACGATAAAATAGAGCAGGCTTTCCCAACCTTTATTTCGCCGAGACTCCCCGAACCAAAAATAATATTTTCATGCCCCCTTTAGGTAAGTTTCAACAAAAATAAGAGACGCACGTTTTTTTATTAATTAAATTGTTTGTTTCTTTGTTTTTCCTGAAATCCAAGTTTTTCCTGAAATCGTGATATACCCGTTTTAAAACTAAAAAGCTCACATCCTCCCACTTCCCGATATCACATCACCTAAATCTCAATCTTCTTTTAACAATTAATTTACCTACTCGTAATTTTTTTGTGAAATGTAATCGTACATATTACGTACGCCTCCCTTGACATTTCTCTACGCCTCTCTAGGGGGGCGTGCCCCCCTGGTTGGGAAGTCCTGAAATACAGTATTTACTTACATATTTTATTAAATTATGTTATAAGTATTTTGTATGCATAATTAAATGTATAGAAGTGATATCTAATTATCGTCATATTATACCATAATTGGGCACGATTTTTTCAGAATATCACCGTTTAGATATACATACTCGTATATCTGAACAGTTATCTATCTATTCCTACTATTATATCGGTATCGTCTTTGTGTGTTTGCTAGAACATTCGTGTATGGAACGACGAAAATTGTAATCGATATTTTTAACGAATAGACTTTATCGAAAAGTTTAGAATAGAAAAATTGACATTTTTCAAGATGTAACTGTAGACAGTATTGTCTAACACATAGTAAGTTGTCACTGCCGCTTGGCAATTCAACATAGAGTACGAGCTCTACCTGAAGCAGCATACAGATGTGTTATCACAATGACTACGGTAATCGCCTCGTATGTAGATGTGTTAGTCGGCATCCAAAAATATCATATCGCACAACCACGACCCCAACTGAAAGAATACAACAAGAAACTCATCAATATCTTTTTTTCTTCATAATTAGAACAGCCATATAACGATATATGGAATTTCAGTTCTCTTTTTATGTCATCTTAAAACACAAAAAATAAAGGGTAGCTCCAGTATGTAGTCTAACTTTCATGATAAATAGTCGTATACTACTCACTAGAAACATTATCCAATTAATGAATTGTACGATACGCTCACTAATTGATGGCAATGGAACATGGCTACGGCGACCGCAAGCATTATTGTGTCGGGCTGGCAATTAGCTGGATATATGAGCTAATTTATACAATTATTCTGAGTACTACTGTTAGAAACGGATTTATATTGGGCAGACACTTTATAGAATATAGAATAGAATAAGAAAATAAGCCAGTCTATTTCATGGCAAATGGCTTCTGCCGCCTATGGAGAATTGCAATCAAGCCCTGATAAGATTGGTGTCTTTAATAAGGATAGCCTCAGTTGCGTATTGGACCCTAAGGGCAAAGTAGGGCACGCCTCGTATATGTCTCTTTCTTACTCTAGAGACTGTATATTACATGACAGGTAAAAGGTCGAGATAATCAATGATTGTATGAAAGTGGTGTATAGTGCGTTAATTATAACCAACCAAGGCTTAGTGCGAATATGCCGTCTGTAGCAATCGTTAATTTAGTCACCTTTATTTAATTCTTTCAATTAGGACTCAATTTCAATTGATTTCTTATAATTAGGACAAAATAATATACGAGTAACAATATAATAGTTTTTTCTTGATGATCGAGTATACTATTTTAAAGTTCTGTTTACTCGTAGTCGGGTTTACGATAGTTTCACATTTAAAAAAATAAATATTTTTGTAACTGTACCTAAATACAAGTGGACTACTAAATGAAGCGGCAAGAAGGTTGGAAAAATACCTTCAATAATGAGACACTTATTATTTATTTGATTATAATATTATTAATATTTGCAGTGCAACTAACATTAATGTACCTATACATAGATGTTACAACCTTCTCTGGAGATCCAAATTGGTATTGAATTAGACAATTAGAAGCTAACCCGCTTTGACTAGAAACCAAATTGGGAATACGATCTCGAGTTAGTGTATTGAGTTGAATTGCGCTTTGTCCCGTAATTAAGACTGTCAGGAAATTACCTCACTTGCAAATTGGGTATAAGGATTTATACATAAGATGTGCCACTAATCTAAAATATAGGTAAACATAGAGTAACGCCCACGCTAGGCTCCTATCCTGATTGTTATCGATACACAGAAAGCAAAGAACACAAACTCATATTCCTGGAATGGAAATCTAAATTTATAATTTATATGTCTGCTTTGTAAGTAATCGAACCCGAAACCTGCATCAGACCGTATGTACTTAGATTATGGAGTCACGATGGTTATCACGTCACATCACATTAGATCCCGTAAAATTGAACAGATTCCAAAGAAATAAGAGATATCCGTGCAGTGATAGCCGAATGGTTGTAACTCGGGCCCTCGATCGGACGTCCGGGGTTCGAATCCCAGGCACGCACCACTGATTTTTCTCAAATGATGTGCGTATTACAAGTTAATTATCACTGCTTTACGGTGAAGGAAAACATCGTGAGAAACCTACACATCCGAGAGTTCTTTAAAAAGTTCTTAAAGGTGTGTGAAGTCTACCAATTCGCACTAGGCCAGCCTGGTGGACTATAGCCTGAAACTCTCTCAATCTGAGAGAAGACCCGTGCCAGCAGTGGCACGATATGGGGTTGACGAAATTAATTTATATCTTTGAAGTAATGTAGGTCCCTCCTAAAAATAAGAGTCCGATTGCTAACATGGGAAAGTAAATAATACAGTAAGATCATCACATTTACTTATGACGCCATAAGACATATTTCATATTCATAAGTTACAATAGAATCTAGACGTTATTCGAAAATCAACGTCTTTACGTCTGTCTTTCGTTTTCTTAGCTCAGCGCCTATCATTCGAAAGTGATACGATTCGTGTCGTGAGAAAGACTATTGTCCCAAAAGCGGAAGCGTGTCGTCTGACTGAGCAAACAATGGTCATGACAGCGCTAACTGAACACGACGGAAAGTAACAAAAGTCTAATTGGACTTCGATAATTTTAGAGATTTGCCGCGAAAAGAGGCTAATGGTGCCAATTTGTGATGTCTACAGGCTATTAGTGCTACATGCATTCACTTCTCTCGGATTTGACGTCGAACGTCGTGAGATGGCGCCACGGATTGTGACCCAACCTCACGATTGAGTTCGTGAGTGTTTTCTCATACAATTTACTCATCAAAAGTGTCATACGTTCTTTGAGAACTTGCTTAGACTGGTATTGATTTCTTTTTTATTAAATTAAATTCGCAAACGAGTATGCAGTCCACTTAATGATAAATGTTCACTGATGCTCCTGGGATGTGGATTGGGATGATTTAACGACAAATTGGATTCTAAATTTTAATCAAATAGAAAAACTTTAAAGTCGACCATAGACGATTTGCTACCCCTGAGAATCTACTAAAACGAAAACATATTAGCATCTGAAAACGACTATCGTAAGTATAGCAGTGGTCCTACCAAAGTCATACTAAGGGGATAGAGGTGGTGCTCTAAAAGTCAGACTACCCTTGAACCTCTTGTAATAGGGTTATTCGATATGCTGTTGTTCAAATTATTTTTTTATAAAACGCTATTGTGTGTATATTTTATTCAATTTAATTTACAAAAAGGGTTGAACGCGATTGTATTTGAACAATATATTTTTTGTTTCATATAATCTAACATTGTTATTCATAAGTTCAATTCCGAATAACAAATCATAGGAACGTATCCAAAGTTACAATAACAGACTGAACATTTATCAGTCAAATTCATCAGTAGTTTCCTGCAGCGAATACGAAAACTGAATTCGTTCGCTACGAATTGAATTGGAATGAAATGAACGCGCCCCTAAAAAGCAAAATACAGAAGGGAGTGTGGCAGAAAAATAAAGATGGGTGGTTCTTATCTAGATGTAGGAACGGAGAATTGTGGATTGTAATGAGGGGAAGGGTGAATGTGAAAAGGATATGGTTCGACCCGGCTCACTTCAAAATAATTGAAGTTAAATTTGTTCATTTAAATCGAGCAGGCCGCTCTATTGATTTTTTACTGATAAGAACACATGGGAAACGCTGTGAGGCATTTTTATATTATTAATATGATTGCTTATTCCTGTTGACGATATAGTAATAACTGTTTCTGCTTTTTAATAGCTGCTTTAAATGTAATTTATTTTAAAAATAATGCAATCTAGTATCATGTTTAGGATGCTGTTGGAGTTGTCAAGTAGAAATGTAGTATAATATTATATAGTATAAAAATACTTGATGGATAATAATATTTTTATGCAAATATCTCTAAAGCACTATCAGCGTTATGAATATTATATTATTATATGGGACTTAAACACTGAAAAACCATTGTTAAGCGCTACTGTGTTCTGTTTAAATAGTGTGTAGAACATGTAGACATTTTAAAATAATTTTATATTTAGAAATGCTTAGCAACTTTTCCACCCATGGGCTATCTATATCTATTACTTATCATCAGTTTGCTACTTCTATTTAAGAAAAACAAATAATTCACCAACAAGACAGCTGATATTTCCAAATACTTGTCATATTTTTTTATCGACCCAATATAAAACTTTATTACTTAATTTGATGTAAACGCTATTGTATCCTTAGTGTAAACTTATTTAATAATGTTTTATTTAGATATGTTGCCATTGCGATGGTATTTAAATTTCAGTAAAATGAAGGCTATTGCATAAAGACCCATGGAAATTGAATAGTGCGTTTAAAATTCACGTCCCAAATTTAGAATTTCCACACATGGATACAATTTGAATTGTATACTAAAGGATGTGTTTTATTATCAAAGGTACTAAGAGCGACGATTTTTATATATTTGTCTCTTCCATTTGTATTGAATGAAACAAAAAATAAATTCTTATCTTGAATAACCATCACATAAGATCCATGAATCATAATGTTAGGAAATTCATATAAATACATTTTTGTGCCCTCGTAACTGGATTCTCTAACAATTTTATAGGTATTTAGTAGGAAAAAATCAAATGCACTACACTTTATGATATTGTCAGTTATGTAACACCTGAGAGAGTAATTCTTTTATCGCTCATAATTGTATTCGTTCGCGCTATGACAAGTCTGTATAACTGCGTGTCCGTGCAATTGGACGACCATAATTACCCACAAAACGTGTTTAACCGAACTTCGTCCATTACTGACTGTTTCAATTGTCCAGTCCACGTTCAATTTGGAATTAATAGGGACCGACCAGTTTAGGCATCGAGGATGGTTTAAGTGTTCGCTAATCACCTCTCGACTACGCACGCTTACTGACCAATTATAATTCGTAAAACTATTGCTATATTTTACACTACTAATTGGTAGTCGACTGGGGACAGTTTCACTTTCATTGCAAGGTTTGTTATACATATTTATTGTTTTTTTTTCTTTTTATCAAAAAAGTCAAAAAAGAGACATTTAAGAAATGATTTAGATGAAATTTTATTCTATTATCAATGTAAATGAAAAATAATAGTGTTTTTAGGCAATTTCATTTTTTTTTAAGATTTTTAATACCTTGTACATAGGACATAGTTTCAAGGACCAAATATATAAGAGTTAAATAGAAACCGTTAAAACTGTTAAGTTATATATATTTAAGAATATATTGATTTCGTGTCACGTGAAATTTTCATTTGTCCCAGTACCCAAGAATTTGCGATTAGGTTCCCACGTACGACAAGTTAAGTGCTTCTACGTAGTTATTGTAGAAAGTGGGAATAAATGGCATATGGCTTATAACAATTCCAAAGTATCTGTAAATTTAATAACAGTTTGTATTGTTTTATCAAAACTTGCTTTTTTAGCCCGTACATTGCAATGTTAACTCCATGTTTCTGTTATCGCTTTCAGCCATTCCTTGAAATGTATTATGAAATGATAGGTGAAAACATAATGATTGTTTTAAGAGAACTTAATAAACTCGTACTAAGGGATCGATAACGATATAGTCTATCTAATATTCTCTCTTTAACCTTCGTTCTTCTACTGTTAGTATAGTTATTTGAAGGTGAGACGGTTCATTATACTTATCACCTTAATATTGCCACGCGACAGATAGCGGATTCGATCCCTGGCAGCATAAATCCAGGTCGTCTACATATAATTAGGTCGAGGTTCGTTTATATATGCCATTGTGTGTCGACGTGATACCTCGTTACTTATGGGGTATTTCCAATATGGAGTTATGAGTGTAGAAATCGTTATTTTTATAATACACTAACAATAATAAAGCGATGATTTTATACACATGCAATTTATTACGAATAACTGTCGGAAAACGGTTGATTGTATGTACGATGCATGTGAGTTTTACTGCTAATAATAAGAAACTACATAGACCTAACGTGTAGTTTCTAAAAGCATCACTTTATCAAAACATACTAAATATTTATTAATCACACTGAACGAAAACTCCGTATTATTCATACGTCACTGGAGTAAGCTTTCAATCGAAGTTCACAATGTCTTTTTTCTGGTACAAAACTGCAATACCTATGAGCGTCATTTTTTGCTATTGCACCAAATCTTTGACACGTGGTTTTACTATTATCCCGTGACACGTGTAGGCGTGGGAATGAGACCGCTAAATGTGCCAAAAGCGCAATTGAATTGCACAATTCATTCAGTTGTATCAGGTATAAAATCTTCGGATTTAAGGTTCCCTTTCCCAAAGACCTTACAAAATGTGAAAGTTTCGGTTTCATAGGTTATTTTCGAATAGTTCATATTGGTAACTTGCACAATATTGCATGATTGTCATAAAAGGATTCTGATTTATTCACACGCTCGTTATACCCGTGAGAAAGTGCCGCAGATTCATCTGGTGTATGCCATCGCCTGAGATAATTATAAAGTCATATTTATATGGTTTTGTTTAATCCTGATGTTTTATAGTGGAATCAGTTGGTACTATACTTTTGTATTTCTTTCAATAACTTTTGTACTTTTTTATTAATATTATTTATGTCTTTTTTTGCATCTTCAGTTACTTCTCTCTTTTTGTCTTCAAGCTTTCGTATGTTTTCATTAATAAAAGCTTTTTTCTCCTGCCTGTTGTTATTAATCATTAGTTCAATAATTTCGTCCATATATTTTGAATTATTATGTCAATTATCCCGTTTTGTGCTATGTGTGGTTTACGTGGAATAAGTAAATAATAATTATCATTATTTGATTATGATAATAGCCAACGTTAATGCCATTTATGATATTTAGTTACATTACAACATAATTTAATGGAGCCTCACGTTACAATAAATTTCCACGTTTTAATATAATTGTTATAATGTCATTTGTACATAAGAATTGAATAAAATACGATTGCCTATTCGTGCCTATAAAATCGACACGAAAACAAAATTGCCTATAAGATCTATGTTTACCTAATTAATTGAATGGAAAGTGTACTGTCTCGGGTGTCGGCTTGCACGCAATGTGTGAGTACAGGTGAACGGTTCCTTCTTCATTGACCAGATGTGGTTGGAAAGAATAGCCATATGGCTAAATCTTATCTTGTTTCTCATGGCTTTTTAGTAGAAGCACTAATTTTGGAGAGATTCTTATAATTATTCTTGTCATAATTTGTATTTCTTGATAATTATTTTTATGAATGCTAATTTAAATGATTCAGTTTTTTGGAAATGAATCATGTTTTTGGCCTTTTAGAAGATTTCCAGGTGGTTAGAGGTAGAACCAGTATAGTTCGACAGTGGAGGTTCGACCGCCACACCTATTAGCAACGCATCTATAATCTACTTCAGATAGAATCTCTGTTCTATATGAAGTTGCTTATAGATCTCCATGGGCAGCAGTTACCACTTACCATCAAGTGGACTGCATGCTAGTTTGATGCTTCAATCTGTGACAAAAGGTAGGTTTATTTTGTGTATGAATTTCTTTTAAAACTGATATGTATTAAATAAGCATTACGAGAATTTTGGACGTCAATATTGAAATATACATCTAAAAATACATCTTCTTTATAGTTTCTTCATTTCTGAAGGTCGTGTCCCTGAAAGTCCTTCGTGCTTTGGTGGAAAATTCGCTTCCATTCGTTCGATTTTCAGCCTCTTTCAAGGCAGTTAATATATATAAAAAATACATACAAAATACATATGAATCTAAAAAAGACATCTTTTCCTTTTTAAAGTCGGTTAAATATGCAATATTATGTAAGGATAGACACGTATAAACCTCTGCAATACATAAAAATGCCTGACATGTATGAGCTTCCGTCTACGTGTCAGGTTTTCAATCTTTATTCCTTAAAAAACGTAGCGTACTAAACAACCATTTTACATACATATTTATCATTAAAAGTAACTTACCTACATATTTTTATGATTTTTATTGTTTATTGGCTGGTTCCTTCAAATACTGCTTTAGAAGTTTTAGGCTGTCACAGATAGCATGGTAACACATATGTTATTTCTTTAATTGTCATTTTTAGCATTAACGTTTAAATAAAATGTGCCAAAGTCGTTTGTCAGTTTTGAAATTATATTATTAATAGATATTAGCTTATCTCTTACTACATTTGTGTGGATTTGTAAACAACGTAAAGTAGTCATAAACAAAAAAATCTATAATATGTAGTACTACGTTCGTTAAATAGAATGAATCGCCGAATCAGAGGCATCTCAGGGGAATTGTTCTAATATAAACCAGTAGAACAAATCATAATGTTGTCTGCATCATAATTTGTTTTACTGTTATTTAAAGTTTATTTATCCAATGGGCTCAGTTTATAGATATGTAATGTATGTGTAATGTCTCGTACGGGGATTTTGTCCGTCTAGACATTTGGCGTAGGTTATGACGTATAAATATCTAAGTAAATCAAACGTATGTACCACATCTTTTAGTATAATAAAAAATACCTTTTTTTAAATAAGGTGATAATCTATCTGAGTGTGAAATATAATCAAAATTCATGCAGTAGCTTATGCGTGATTTAGTAACAAATGCACAAACTTTCACTATTATGCTATTCGAATACGTATGTTTCCATTGATCCTGTCAAAGACCTCACCTTTAGTAGCAAACATATTGATACTAATAAAAATACGTCTATAAATTTTCCAGTACACCTTCAAACATCCCATCGTTCACGAGAGGTCAGTAATAAAATGACCCTCATACATATTACAGTGTCATAATAAACGAGTCAGGGACACCTCTAGGGATCCATTGATTCTGTTTAGGCATTAATAGTGTATTACCGACAACCGCGGAAGCTCGCCTGGTCGAAGTGTTTGGGGCATTACTGTTTCCCTAGTTTAGTAATGTTTACATGTGATGGATTAATGTAGTAATATTAATGTACATGTATATTCAGTGTTATGTACTATAAGGCAGGGGTAGATAGCAAGTATTACTTAACTTTTCATGGTTTCGTCATATATATGTACGAAATACTTGTATATTTTTTATTTTCTCTTTTCTGTGATACCACTTGTATCTGTGATTTCATGGGTATCTGTGATTTCACTTTTACTGTGATACGTAAAACGAAACACTAGTAGGCCGGTAAGTATTGAACTATTTATCGTGTTAAAAATACCAATAAAGGTTTGCGTGTGCTAAATGCACAATAAAGTATAATTTGAAGGTATTAAAAACATTGTTCCTTCTTTGAAAAATCTTTTTTTTATATATTTTTATTTTTTTTCTATTCCATATTTTAAATATTTTTGACCTTTTACTAGGCTAGCTATTATACGATTGTCACAAAAGTGCAGCAGCAAAAGTAAAAACAGCAACTCCTCGAGATTTTGACCGTACTATTTTGTTACTCAGTATCAACAATGATGATATTGATGGACGCAAAGCCTCGCAGGTTTATCCAAAATGTCTCAATTCTATAAAATTATGCTACAACGTTTACCTTCAATTTAAAGCTGATTTTAAAAATACTTTTTAAAAATATAAAGTGCCGCATTAAAAGTTAATTAAAGACGTGAAGCGTTACCACGCGGATTAATAAAGCTTTGTCATTGTCGCGGTTTTTGCCGCCATCTCGCCAAGTGCGCCATCTTGGATGGTTGCGATGTGTGATTTACGCGCTCTACTAATTACACGTCAAACTTGACGTCTCGTAGGAAATTAAGTTTTCGCAAACATCTGCTTTTGATTGTGATTGCTATTGTTTCTACTGAGAGCACATAACACGACAATCACATTATCTATATTTTGATGATTTTTGATAATTTAAATACATACAAACCATAATTTAGAGATCACATACATTTTTTGATAAGAAATATCGTAAACTGCAGTAATAAAAATTGGTTAAAGTTTTTAGGAATAATAAGCTATTCTAACTAAATAATAATTAATTGCTATGAAACATACAAGAAAAATCATAATGTAACTATATTAAACAAAATATAATCAAACTACTTTAAACCGTTTTTTGGTGTATAAAATGGTAGTCATTCTACAGTCCTAAATAGATACATAAGACAAAAAACAAACTACTTGTTTAAAAATAAAGAACAAGTAACGAACGCTACTCGATAAAAACTGGAAAACAAGATCACATTTCGCAAAAGAATCCTCATTCTAAACGTACATCCAGAGGTCCTCAAATGAAATAGCTCCGGCTATTTCTCAAGGCGATCCTCTGAGGGACACTTGAAAGAATCCGTCCCTTCGTCTAATCTTGGCGATTATTAAAATCATATATCTTGGGTATCTTGGGAAGTTGGGGTATGCACCCTGATTTAGGGGTGCATTCTGTTACGTCAGGTTTCTAGGACTGTTTTTTGCTTGTGATCATGGTGTAATAAATGGCGATATTAGCGAAGTCAATTTTGTTTCGTTGGCTTGTGGGCGTGTGTCACAATGTTTTGAGCGGGACAAATTTATGGATGTACAGATAAAACTAATTTTAGTTTTTAGGACTTCTATTAGAAATATTTATAATTGACCATTAAGGGGCCGTCGTTAGACCGTTTCCTTAATTATAAAAATGGTTATCTAATAATACTCTCACAAGCTTATGTGATGTGATTATCCTGCAAACTATATTGTATTAAATTTGATATTTTTATATATATATATGTAGATATTATAATTATTTACATATATTTTCTATTTATTTTAGTTTAAGTTAGCATATTAATATAATTTTGTAAAAATATATCGACGTTTAGTACAAATAGAAAAAAAAATGTACAAAAAAGCATTGGGTAGCATTTTTATTTACTTGATCTAATGTGGCATCAACTTATTTCAAACAATGGACTAACCATCCCAATCGAGTGTCACGTTAGTGTACGTGACACTCGTGCCTAGTAAACAAATCGCTAAATTTTATTATATCATTTCGCAAAAACCACGCCAATCGAAAATCACGTAAGCCTTTAAAAATATATATTTATCGCATAAACTGTCCAACTGTCACGTAAACTTTTTTTAAAAAATATTTAAAATTTACTAGATCACATTGCATAAATCATTTCAATCGAGTGTCACGTGAGCTACTTCACGTAAAAAATTCTGACAAAAATTTACTGTACCACGTTGCATAAACCAGTCCAATCGGGTGTCACGTAAGGACGCGGAGGCACGCGACTCATAATATTATTCTTGCCTCCCGTGCCTCATTCCTTTCCTCATTCTTGCTTCATTCTCGCCTCTCATTACCATTCACTCACTCGGTCATTCATTCGTTAGGAGATAAGCGGATATTGCGAAGATTGCGAGGGCGACGAAGTTAAAAAGCGCACATTTGTTTTATTTAATTAAATTTTGGAGATTCTTTTAAACATTTTCTTAAAATTGTAGCCTATAAAGTAAAACTGTTTATGATACGATTATTTTTGACACTGATAAATAAAATTTTATTGTACACTTCGATGTTTTGATAACAATGATGATTATGTATCACTATTTTTCAATCTTTTACTTGTAGCATTTGCCGTAATAAATTAAAATAAGAATATTAACATGTCTTCCTTACCAAACTCTCTAAACCGGGACACAGAAGCGTTTAACACTGATGTTATTAGGCAAAATAATGGTAAATATTGAATCAATTAAATATTTGAAGGTTGAAGTTAGTGGTTTAACGCCGGAACCACCACCACCTACTTCTGCACACAACTTATATATATATATATATGTATATTTATAAGTTAATAACTGTATTATCTATTAACACCTGCCGCAAATTTTCCAGCCACCCAGGGTTGTCTGGTAGAGAATGCCATAAGGCATTAAGTTTGCCCTATTGTAACTTTTATTAGGAGGTGCCATAACTAAATAAAAAATAATAAATAAACTTACCGCTTAACAACAGCAGTATTATGCTTTACCGTATTATGGTCTGAAGGACGTGGTAAGGGTATCTCCCTTAGTCCGAAGCGTTTTAATTTAGTACTCATGGGTAGCAACGCATCTGTGACCCACCAGATGAGATGAGACTAACATCATTTCTAGGATTAGTTACAGATGTCCATGCGAGGCATTAGCCACTTACTGTCAGGTGGACTGCAAGACGCAAACGATCTTCCATATAAAAAAATCATGAAGACAAAATTATTATCACAGGAATTTATCATATGAGGAAAACCAAAGAAAAATATTACGACGGAAGTATCAATAAGTAAATACAGAAAGTCACACGTACACAAAATATACCAAAATACGTCCGAAGGTCAGGTCGTAAGAAAGTGAGCGCGATCGATACTTCGCAACGTAGGTCGCGGCGCGCTCATCGGAATACGAATGAGCCCGATCAACGCATCGGGCCTTTTCAGTTTGTGTCAATTTACTGAGCGTTTTTGTGTAAAAAACTCGTACTGTACGGAGATTAGCGCGTTCGAACAAACGCATTCTTCCGCATTGTATTATTAAGTATATTCGTACATTGAAATTTTAATTCTTCTTTCTCGAATACGTACAAAAAGTTTACAACCTGCCATAGAGTCGTAACCTTACTGGTCTGATACGCAGTAAGTTTCAGGTTCAATCCTTGGCGAGAAATATATCTGAATGATGAATTTAGATTTCTGTTCTGGGTCTGTGTTTTTTTGTCTTTATATGTGTGATTAATGTACCGACGACACAAGAAAACTCCTAGTATGGACGGTAGATATAATGGGTTGAGAAATCGTTTTAAAATTAGTATTTGATATGAAATAGGCGTCTAATTACTAAATAACTAGAAATTGAATGCAGATCAATAGAGTTCGCAGGTAAACCCTACGTGGCACAATTCCGAAAGCAACACCGATATTGCCTAGCAGCAGCATCAAGGCCTGCTTCGTACTGGTTTGAAGGTTGTAGTATATTGTGAAAGAAACAAGACTAGCTAATTTTACACTCAAGGCTACACATCAATGGCCGACTTCAGAACTTCAATCATATTTAGGGGTATAAATATCCATTTGGAACAGTAGGTTACCATAATGTGGTCTGTATTATCGTTTGCCTACTTCGATTTCGTTCAAAACATTTTTTGAATACTATAGAAGTTGCCGATGAGCATACAGTGACGGTAATCACTACAAACTATGGACATTTATAATCAAACCGTCCGTCAACCCATTATTGTGCCACCGCTGGCACGGGTCTTCTCTCGGACTGAGAGAGTGGCAGGCCATAGTCCACCGCGCTGGCCAAGTGCGAATTGGTTATAACCAAACATGCTTTCTAAACTC